>JAIUZE010070302.1:0-133391 GCA_022085475.1 Heliosperma pusillum
GGATGAACATTAAAATGTTTTCAAAGATAACTTGGTAGGCAAAGAGTTTTGCACCAACCTTAATTCTTTGATCCATTCGAATATACTTAACGATTAGAGCATAACATAATAGTATGATGTCAATTGGACCTCAAGAACCACCTTCTCGAATACGATTCTAGAAGAGGTAGTATATTTTATATTCACCTGTGGGTTCGTAGATCCTAACTATCCTAAGTTAATTTGCAAGCTTAAGAGGATGTCTTAAGTAAGCACTAAAGAATTGGAATTAATGTGTCAATCATGTTGCAAAATATTTCTCGATATCTCGAGGAATGATGTTTTTACATGAAGTTTAGTGGGAGTAATGTGGTGGACATTAGTCTTATATGTGGAGACATATTGATCATTTTAGATGATGGAAGATTTTGGAAAAGTAGAATACATCTTTTAGATATCTGGATTTATGGAGATAAATCTAAAAGGATATTAGCAGTGAGTCAAAATTCTTATATTGATAAGATCTTTGACTAGTTCAAGGAAGTTGAACACATCATAATTGATTCCTTTTGCTTCCGCTGCGGGATCAATTATATACGCTATATGATGTATTACTCAATCCGACCCATTCGCATGCTTTGAGTATTGACGATTCTTTGGCATCAACTCCAAGTGAGAGTAACTTGATAAGCCAGTAAAGAACATCCTTAGTCCTTGCGAAGGACTAAAAGATATGTTCCATGTGTTTGGAGTTTAAAATGGTTGCGTTGTAAGGGTTACACAGATTCGTTTACAAACTGATCAAAGTGATTTGAAATCACAGAAGTTGGCTAGTTTTATAGAAGATTTATCTGTTGGAAGAGTTCCAACAGAAAATACTATTGGAAAGGTTCCAAGTAGGAGTGACATTTTCAATTAGAAATGTCATGTATCCGCTGGAAGTGTTCCAGGCAGTTTATCATTGCGGATTTAACAACGGAAATGGAGTACATTGCGTCATATGATGATGCATATGAAGGTAGCTTGGAGGGACTAGAAATAGTTCATATAGTTGTATATCCTATCCCATTATACTGGTAAAACAGTGGGAGCTAACTTTAGGCCAAGAGTCCTAAGTCTAGATTCAAACCTAGACACGTACTCAGAAAGTTTTATGTAATATGAGATTACGTAAACAAAAAGAAATAGCAATCAGAACGATGGGAGAGATGCAAGTATTGCTAATCCATTAGCCATGTTTTTGCAGGCTGAACATGATAGTCATGTCATTTCAATGGGGATTGAAATATGTACCTGAATTGCTAAAGATTATAAGATATGAAATTATTGATAGCTTATCAATTTTTCCAAATATATGATAATCGCATTCATTGTTAGAGTTTCATTAAAAACTCCTTTATTTAGTTTGACTAAATTTTAATACTTTGTTTATCCGAATTGGTTGAAAGAAAGGTTGAACCCAATTCAAGTGAACAGGACGAACTTAGTATTTTGTCCCTAGTCACTCAATGAGGTGACGTCTCGAAATGACTAGATTGTAAGTCGATCTATGGTTGGTTCAGCACCATGGGGTCATGGAGATGATTGGTTGTTTACATAGACATACTGTATGACACTCTGTCGGACAGTGACATTTGTAGAGACTCTTAAATCAATTATTTGATGCCTGGTCGTGGCAAGGTCTTCTATCTTATTCCTATGAGTCGATTCTTTTGACTGGCGACCGTCTATCTGAGTCGGTGCAGTTTCCGATTGGGTTTGGTTGATGTTCTAGGTCGTGCCGTAAAAGGAGGCCGATGGACATCTTCTGGATCATGGTGATCTGCATCATACAGAGTAGATGGATCAACAGGAATTGTCCACCCACGTTGGGTAAAAACATTTTTAGGCCACTCGAGGAGAAGTTACTGTAAATGCGTGGCCACGCTCGGAAAGAGATCTATGGTAGATTTTCCGGTCAGACAGTTACTCTCCCTATCGAGAAAACCACTCTAGATATTGTCAATCACAAGTGCGACCTGAAAGACACCTGCGTGAGTGGGAAGATATGATAAAGAGACAAGAGAATCTGGTGACGCATACTTGTGTCAACAAGTGGGAGATTGTTGGAGTAGTGTCCGCCACAATAGTGAGGCCACAATAAATCTTATTATGGAATATAATTGGGATAATTATGAATATATATATTTGATTAGTCAGTTGATTAACGTAAATCAATAACGGTTGGCTAACTAGAGTTTGACGTTATTGTCGTTTGACGGCGGTGATCAACTGATCCCTTTCGGTCACACCTAAAGGATGAAATCCAAATAGTAACTAATTATTTGTAAACGATACAGTTAATTAGTACATTACATATATTCGATATGTACGAGAGTTAATTGTTAGAAATTGAGTTAAGAACTCAAATTCGATTAAGCTTATTTTTCAATTATGCGATAATTGACTAATAAATTTATATCTTATTTTAATACGATTAAATAAGATTTAACTTAGTAATTAATCGTTAAATTACTAAATTAGTTGAGGTTTTGAGATAGAGGTAATTAGTTAATTATAGTTACAAGGAGTTGTAAAATAAATTAACTAAGCATTGTGGGACCCATTATATATTGATATAATGGTAAAATATTACTTAAAATGTTAAGTACATATCATTTATTTAATTGAGTCATATAATTGTTATATGATCAAATTAACACTTAATTATACAAGATAATTAACCATATGATCAATAAGTATTTGTGCGACAAATATCAAAAATCAAAATGGACCAAACTAGGCCATAATGGACCGGTTTTGGTTGTAGTTCAAAGGTGATGATTTTAGTTCTTGTTTTTACTATTTAGTTACTTATGAAAGTGACATTACAAGTAAGAATAATCATCATATATACTACAACACTCCACTCAAATGCATGTGAACAAATCAAACAAAATAAGAGTCCTTTTAGGGACTAAAACATCCGGCCAAAGTGGCTAGACAATGAACATTGGTTGTTCATTTTTCATAACTTGATTTTGTTCAATTATCATACTTCTTTCTAAAACTCTTCTTCTCACTAAAACTCTCAAATACTAATATTTACTATGTATTACTAGTGTAGTAATATAGTCATAATATTAGTAGTATTATATCTATCTTATTATCTAGTTAATAATAAGGGTAGATTATTTGGTGTCATCTTGGTGCAACTTGAAGGAGGTCTTCTAGTTTGGAGATTTCATGTGTTCATCCATATTTATAGCTCAAGAAAAACAAGAAGGAGTTCTTGTTGTGCCCATATAATTTCCATATCAATGTGAGGAAATTTCTTCTTTTATGTAAATGTCTTTATATTTGCATGCATGTTACATAGATCATTATAAACTAAATTAAAAAGTAATTTGGTAATTAATTAGAGGAGTCTAATTAAGGTCTATGAACTTTCATAATTTACCTTCTCTTGTCTTTAATCGTATTTCACAAACCGCTTTCTCGGTGACCGAAGACAAAATTTACTCCACTCTTGATTTGCCGTATGGCATGTGGTTGTCACGGCTCTTCGAGTCGAAGGGAGTTGTTAATGTGCAAAATTATGGGGTCGCCGTCAAAGATGAAATGTGTGATACGTTCTTGAAGTTTATGAAGTTAGATGCTAATGGTCCGGAATTGTAATTTTTAGTAAAGGGAGGTTCGGTTGGTTTGCAGTCGGGTGTGACTGATTTTTCCGGGATTGAGTCAAAATTGGACATGTTCATTGGTAGTATCATGGAGCGCTTGGACGCGCAGGATAAGAAAATTCAGACGGTATTAGACACGGTGGTTCAAGCCGTGGCAGTGGGGTCTTCAAACTCAACCCGTGACCAAGGTGGGTCGGGTGTGAGTCATGAGATGAGGACATGGATGGATGGTGTGGATGATCGCCTTGCTAAGTTGGAACGCAACATTATCGATTGTAAGCAAGAAGCGTATCGGCAAAGGGATAGGATGACATTCTTGGTGAGCCAAGGTGGGTCTTTGGTTAAGAGCGGGACGGATATGCGTGAGGGGATGCGGACTATATATGATGCGACGGAGGCTCTTTCGTTGAAAGTCCGGAACTTTGACGTTTGCCTCACCGCTCAAGCTACACATGTGTCTTCTTGCCTTGACCGTTTATCCACTCTTGAGTACCGCACTAGGCCCGGTTACAAAGCACCCTAGCCTTATCAACCTACCCACAATGCCTTGCTTTTCTATCCTTGGTTGTTTTACTCTTAAAACTACTAATCCTATTCGGCCCATTTTGGCTTATTTTGACATTGTTCTATTCGGCCCAATGGCACTTAACAATATCTTTTGTGGTTTGTAGTTTTAATTAACATTTGCACTTGATCTTGCTTGGTATATATCGTTTTATATTGCGTATTTTGCATATCTATTTCTTGCCTTGACATGTGTTATTCTAGTCGTTTCATGTCTTTGTTCTTGTCTTTTCAATGATGCCCAGAGGGGGAAGAAATGATATGATTTGAGTCTTTGCTTAAGCTTGCTCCTTGTCAAGACTCGTTATCTCTTAAATTCTCTCAAGCTATAACTTTGGCTAAGTTGTTTTTTTCTTGCGATCAAAGTTGCTATAACTTTGGAGTGCTTTGTTGAGGGGGAACCATACTTAGTCACATTGTTAAGAAGAAATCTTGAGGAAATCATATGAGACTTGTCATCATCAAAAAGGGGGAATTTGTTGGACCAATTTGATAGTTTTGATAATGACATGTGTTTACGTAATAATATGTTTTACTCGATATATCATATGCGTGTAATTGTGTGCTTTAGTCTTATTATAGATAGCAACAATTATGAGAAGAAAGATCAAAGTTAGGCATAACTTTGATAAAGTCTGTGAGACAAAGTTATAACAACTTCAGGAATAACTTTTGAAGTGAACTTGGAAGTTATAGCTAACCAGGCATAACTTTAAGGAAAATCGCTTCAAACAAGATCTACATCAAACTACACAAGACTCGAGATGGAGGGTCTTTGTGATCAAGATGAAGAGATGATCCGTATACTGAAGATCTTTGTGAAGATTATATAGTATAGGTCGTCATTCGGTAACTATTTCATTCGAGAGATTTTATGTTCAAAAGTTATAGCTTTAGTCTATGACTTTGGATGATAAAATATTGATGCATGATTTTGGAAATAAAATGTTTTGAAATGTTTTCAAAAGTAAAAGAGTATTTTTATATTTATCAATTATTTTAATAGAGAATATATTTATGAGATTCTATTGGTTAGTAATACAACTTATGCGTTGTCATTCTACCTAGGGTTTCTAATATATTCTATCTCAATTTGTTGTTAACCTATTTAGCCCACCTAGTGTTTGAGCCATCTAGGGTTTCGTGATAACCTAGTTTGTGCCACCTAGGGATTCGTGCTCCTAGGGTTTCGTGAGCTAGGATTCGGCCTCCATAGGTTGTTTCCTTAGTTTACCTAATCTAGGATTCTACTATATCTTTACAACAATATTTTGAGATATTAAGATAAATATATTTCTATAAGATAAACCAAATAATATTTTGAGATAAAGATATTTCTAAAAGATAAGCAAATATTATTTTATGATAAGATAAGTCTCTTTATTAAATATTATACTAGGGTTTTAGATCTACTATGATTCTACTACTATAAATACTCATTCACATACAAATTATAAAACACACGAAACACAACATATCACACGGCTATTATTTTACTTGTGTTGATTTTCCAAAATCGTTTTAAAGCAAACCTTTGAGCAAATATTTATTATTTTTAGAGTTTGTTTTTAAAAGAGTCGTGCATCAATTATTATCAATCGCTTGAGTGAAATACGTTATTGGATAATAGTACATCATTATAAGCTTACAATTCTTTAACGGGAATCTGTGTGAGTTATATTGTACTTTCTTATTAGCGTAAGATAGTATAGAGTATTTAGCGATACTCACCTTGAGGTATAATCATAGTGTTGATTATACGAGTGGGTTGGTAATTTTTGTAATCCGTAGAAAGGTACTAAAAATTATTAATCGAGAATAGTGGACGTAGGTTTCAACGTGTGAAACTGAACCACTTCAAAAATCGTGTGCCTCTCTCTTATCTCTTTACTTTTCGTTTATTTCGTTAGTTGCGCTTACTTTGATTAATTAATTAGTTGATTTTAATTCATAAGATCAAATAATTAATTACATATCATTTAATTCGAAAAAGTGGGGCTAGTTTTTAATACTCAATTCACCCCCCCCCTCTTTCGTATTCGATTAATAGACTCTTCAGGGAGACCCCCTCGACTAGGGAAACATTAGACCAACCACTTGGGTTCTGGGCCTCTAATATAAGGGTTAAGGATCTAATTACACAAGAAGGAACATGGAACTCCAGTTTAATTAGTGAGATTTTTGATGAAAATTGGGTAAAGAAAATTTTGGCAATACCGCTCTACTCCAAAAGAGAAACGGATGTTTTTTGAATGGGTAGTATCTCGGAGACATATTCTGTAAAGAGTGGATACGGACTTGCGCTCAGGGACTCCTTAGCAAAGTGGATAGTAATAAGGATATCTCGAGACTGAATAATGTAGGGCGAAATTTATGCAAAAGGAGGCTATGGAGGCTCCCGAGGCCACAATTGTAGAATATCCTCATATAGGGAATCATTACGGGCTCCCTCTCAGTGGGGGAGGAGTTTTACAGGAGAGGAATTAGCGGGGACCCCACTTGTAGGTTGTGCTTGGGTGCAGATAAGGTTGAATCTTTAAGCCATCTTTTTAGGGACTGTGACATAGTGTCACATATTTGGAAGTCCTCCACCTTGGGAATTAGTAGTAGCCAAGATACGCATATAAGTGTTGGATATTGGATTGTTAACTGGATTAATTACTTCATTAGGTTGGAAGAGGCAGATTATTTAATCATCAACTTTCTTGCTACTATTTGGAGCATCTGGTGTGTAAGAAATGCTATCATGTTTCGCAATGAAGTATTCTCGTCTACGGCGTGTTTTAACATCCAGCGTTCGACGACAATGTCGGCTTTAGGCTATGGATACACCCTAGTGCGGAGCGACATGCTTTGTAAAAAATATGCACCTAGAGGACATTACTAACAAAATGGAGCATATAAAGAGAGGGACTTCTTTTTCACGGTGGAAAATGGACGCTCATGTGATTAGAATAAATTAAAAGTGGATGCTAGTTGGTTCTCAACTTTTCGAGCCTCTGTGGGTTGGGTTGTTTACAATCCTAACGGGATAAGGATGTATGAAGGGGAAAAATGATTCTGGGCGGAGTTCGCAATAGAAGCAGAAGCGAGGGGTATTAGAGAAATTCTATTATGGAGCCATGCAAAAAATTTCCTGCACTTGGAAGTCTCCTCCGTTTGCCTTCCGATTTTGCCACATATCAACGGCATGAAGACCGCCCACCATTTGATGCAGGAAACAATTGAAGAAATCGAAGACATTAATTTGTTTTTCATTGTGTTTGTTTTAGATTTACGCCACAGAATTTAAACAAGGAAGCCCATAACCTTGCTAAAAGGGTTATGAGATTCTAATATTAGCCTTCTTTACGATTGCAAAAAAAAAATTATATACTAATAATAATTCCCTATGCGGAAAAACAAGGTTCGCTGAAACCCGACCGAGTAACTAACTTGCTCGATCGAGTAAAAACATACAATTACTACTGTTTCATTAATTGACCCACTGATCGAGAAACTGATTTAATATGAGGTTCTAGCAATTTAGAGGAACACGAATAAAATACTAAATCAAGGGCTGGTTTCCTTGAAAAACTAGGTATATGTGCATAGTTTTCCGATTAGGAAATTTACTTATCTTGCATTTATACATAGTTAGAACTATCTGTATTTTATTCAAAAGTAATATGAAGGCAAGAAATATGATTAGAAAAATGTTCATCTATTTTGGTTATAATAATAAAGCAAAAAATTATATAACATATCAATTATAGGTAGGTTGAGTTCTGAAAACGAGGCAATAAAATCAAGATTTTCAAAAGATATCTTATTGCAAAAGTTTTTAGATTTGTTGATTGAAGTATTAATAAGGGAGATTTTTAGATTTAGTTCAAAGCAAACATTTAATATTTTTTTTAAATACACAAGTATAATACAATTAGTATAAGTAACAATACTAGCCGCGAGAGCAATGCAAGAGATAATAGCAGCCGCCAAAGTAGTGAGATTAATAATATTAAATGCGGGAGCAGTGAAGGTAACAAATGACAGCGAGAGTAATAAAAGTAACAATGACGCATGTGAAAGTAGTAACAGTAGTAATAGTAACAATGAATGTAGTGAAAGTAATAGTACTAACAACATGACAAAGTATGAGCAATTAGCTAACAAATCGATTTATGAAAATTATCTTATTTATTTAAATATATAAGCTTTTAGAGTGAATGAGAATAGTGATTTTAACTGCAAAAGCAATGAGAGTAGTAAAAGCAATAATAGTAACAGAATGAGTACTGAACGCAATAGTATTAACATGGGATATTGTAGAAGTATTAAATGTGTCTCATAATCTATTGATAAATTTTACACTCCACCATAATTTCAAAATATGTCACAAAAATGTATATTATAAATGATAAATGTATAAGTTAGACAAATCAAACGCATTTAGGTAAAATAGAAATAGCGCGGGCTGGGTTGGGCACTAAACATAGTACTATATATATAAACCAAAAATCAGGTAACTTAATGAAGGACATAAATATATAAAGTTTCATATACTGTATAGTTTTGGATGTATAAAAATTCAAAAAATATTATACGAGAATTTCGAGGGAAAGAGAGGTATAAGGCAAGGGGACCCTATGTCTCCCCTTATCTTTACTATCTGTATGGATTATTATACTAGAATTCTAGATGTAGTAATACAAAGAAGGAACTTTAGATTTCACCCTCCGTGTAGAGCCTTGAAGCTTTGCCATTTATGCTTTGCAGATGACCTATTGCTGTTTTGTTGGGAGGATGAGGAGTCTGTTAAGGTCATTTTGAGGGCCTTTGTTACTTTTTCTAAAGCTTCTGGCTTGGAAATAAATCAGGAGAAGTATGAGATTTATTGCATGGGATTCAGGGGGATGTTCTACAACATATTGTTGTTATGTCAGGCTTCAAGCTTGGCTCCTTCCCGTTCAGATATTTAGGGATCCATATCTCGTATAAGAGGATATCCATGGGGGAGTGCTCTAAATTAGTTGAGAAAACGACTGATAAAGCTCGAGGGTGGGGTGCTAGGAAGATAACTTATGCAGGAAGAATTGTCCTGGTTAAAGTTGTTCTTTCTCATCTTCACACTTACTGAGCTAGGATTTTCATCATACCTAAAACTATCATTAACAAGATAAAGAATATTTGCAAGACCTATATGTGAGAGGCGACTGAAAATTACCACAAAGTTTCTCCTGTGTCATGGGAGAAAGTCTGTCTGGGGAAAAACGAAGGAGGGCTGGGTATTATTGATAACAATATGTGGAATCTTGCCATGATTGATAAGTACACTTGGTGGATAGCCTTTAAGGCTGATCATTTGTGGAATCGTTGGGTTAATCACATTTATATTAAGCAGGTGAACTGGTTTGATTATAATCCTAATATAAATCCAGTTGGACCTGGCAAAAAATTTGCAAAGTGAAGAATAGAATGAAGGAGGGGTATCAGAATGAGGAATGTGGGAGTAATAATGGAAAATATACTATTGCAGAGGGTTATAAATGGTTGATTGGAGAGCATAATAAAGACGATTGGTGGCCTGTCATATGGAATAACACTGCAATCCCTAAACATTCCTTCTTTGCCTAGATGTATGCTAAGGATCATCTTCTCACCAAAGACAGACTGATACATTGTTTGGAGTGGTAATTGATGGGGTCTGTGATCTTTGTGGTATTGAGGCAGAGACATATGAGCATCTATTTTTTAAGTGTCAATTCATTAGAAGATGCTTAGGACTAATGAATGCCTGGCTGGAGTGTAGTGTGCCCGAGCATAAGTTACTCAACTGGTGCAGAATGGTTCATGGCAGATCATTGTTGCAGAGGCAGCTTGTATATGCTGCTATATTAGCTTTAATATACCAGATTTGGCAGGTCAGAAACTTGTTCAGAATTGAGAACTCGTGCCTTCTCCTAGAACTGTTCTACAGAATATACAACAACAAATTTTAATGAAGGCTATGAAGAAGATTAGAGGGACCACTACTGGAATCGATCAAGCGTGGTGTGAAAATGTGGGACATATGTAAGATGATGTACTTCAATGATTTCATTATTATATAAAATTTACATTTCACCAAAAAAAAAAGAAAAATCATAAAATATTATATATTAATCCCTCCTATTCAATGTAATCTTCTCCTATCATTTTGGCACTTGGAATAAGGAAATGAATTTGGATTACCCAAAACACTCAATACCACATGCAATTGAATATGTATCATACAAACCACACAACCCCACTTCCAAAAAAGGAAATAGGGAGAAAACTTTAATAGCCCAAAAAGGAAATGAGGAAAAACACTTTGAATAGGAGTGAGTAGTATATAATATTAGGAAATCAATTATTTAAAACAAAAAGATAGCTAAAATCTAAGAATGAAGTCATAAATTAGAAAGTTGGTATAAGATGGAAACTATAATCTATATCAATTGTCCCCAATTTATATGATAATCATCTACATTTCTATCATCTATATCAAATTCCCTCAAATTCTACTATAGTAACAATAATCAAACTCAAAATAATCAAAATAATCTAATTTAAACAATATAACTCAACTTAATAAGATTAATCTTAACGCTAAAATCCAACTAATTCACATAATCATACGAATTACTCAAAACTTAACTTAAAAGTTGATTAGTGGAAATCACAAGGTTATAGATGAAGATGACTTACAAGATTGGAAAAGATGAAAAAAAGATATAGAAGATCGATCTTCTCAACAAATCAAAAGCAAGATTAAGGGGTGATTAAAGAATAGTTAGGGAAAATCCAAAGTAAAATGAAAGGTTAAGAGAAAATAAGAATCTAACTATATACTAATAGTAATCCAAGACGCGGAAAAACAGAGTTCACTGAAACTCGACATTACTCGGTCGAGTAATGATGAAGGCAAATCATCACTCCCAAATCAAATTAAATACTTATAAACCCAACCACTTAAGCTAGTAGCTAGGAAAGTAAGGTATCGGTCCACAAGAACAAAAGATGCTAAAAGGTCACATAAACAAATCTCAAGTCTTCACTAAGTCACAAATACTTAGGTTTGGGTTTGATCTAAAACTAATAAACAATTAGTAAGGAAATTAAAGCAAGTTGAAAAGATTTAAATAAACACAATAAGATGCGAATAAAAAAATCAAAGAAAGGAAGAATTAGGGTTAATCGGGTTCATTTGAAAGATAACAGGTTATAAATAATCGGGGTCAAAAGTGAAGTAAAGTCTAGGCTCGGGTCACGTCCTCTCCGTCTTATGACCTCCTTAGGTCCAACTAGTGGGCTCTTGTATCTTACTAGTCTTTCGTACCAAGTTTGAGCTATTTTATGGTCCACCCTAGTCTCTCGATCTAAAGGTCGATCGGTCTCTTTAATGGATTAGTTAATATAAAATCGCATAAACAATTAAAGAAACACTTGGAGTGCATTAAACTTGGAGACAATAAAAACATAAAAATACCCAACTTAAATTTATCAAACCAACCCGTAAAACATCATTCAAAATCTCCCTTAAGCCTTAGAAACTATCTACTTAAACATGGATAATAATAAACTAACTAAAGTACCCTTTAACAATAAATATGGAATATACATAATTAAATGCATAAATATAAGAACTTAAATGAAATTCAACATTAGAACTATAAAAACAATAAATGATAAACAATGACAATCATGTAAGAGAGATCAAGAAATTAATACCAAACTTACATAAATGGAAAAATAAAAGTAGATCTTCAAAGAGGATTACAAAAGATAAAAACTTGGGATAAAATTAAAGAGAGAGAAATAAGTTTTGGAGGAATTTTTTATTTTCTATCTAATACCTATTCGTAACTATTGACTTGCAAAAAAAACTAAGTGACCCCCTTTGTTATATTTTTTCCATGTTTTTATATCCAAAAATCCATCTAACAAAATACCCAAAATACCCAACTTAAGTGGAATGGGATGTCTGTACTTTCTTTTGAGGAGCAGGGGTAGTTTTATCATAGCAAGTATAAAGGCATATAGCTGATGAACAAAAACGCAGCATTCCATAGCAATGAAACACAACGGCTTGGATTTCGGCATCTTCATTGAATATTTGTAAACCATCTGAGAGCATCTCCAATGGTAAGCAATAAGACTACTAGCTTAATTTGCCACATCATATTTTCAAGCTAATTCACTTTTAAGCTACAAAGTACCCCAATGGTAAAACTACTAGTTTTGTGGCTTAACTTTTCACATGTGTGTATTTAAGTGGTAGATTTTTTATGTGGGTCCATTTAAGCTACTAGCTCCATGGAGCTAGTAGCTCAAACTAAGCTAGTCTATGTGGAGCACTCCAATGGTTAAGCAAGTAGCTTGAAATTTTTTTAATTTGCAAGCAAGTCCTTTTGCTTAACCATTGGAGATGCTCTGAAAGTGCACCCACTTGAGATTAGGTTTACGAATAATGGACTGATCCGGTGGCGGAGATGCGACAATGCTGCTGCTCGGTTGTGCGTTGATGGTGGAGTCGCAGCTGCTGGTCGCACAACTGGTTGTCGATGCGTGACGGAGGTGAGCCTTTATTAGGATACAATGTATCCCCAGTCATGTTGAATTTCCATGTCATTGTATTCCCAAGTCTTTGTGTTCCCATGTCTTTGTGTTCCCATGTCTTTGTATTTTCAAGGGAAATTGGAAAGACCACATTGTACTATATAAACATTGCATTTGAAATGAATAAAACACAACAACATTCTCCTCTAATTCTTTTAACACAATTCCCTCTCAACTATCTTAACATGGTATCGGAGCCTCGTTCTTGAGATCTCTAAATACGCTCCCGCTTTCTTGCTGGTGGATAATAAAATATGGTGCCCACCGGTAGAATTCAATCAAAAATATTAATCTTCCAATAATAATTTTTGCTTAGAACTCAATCACACACAAAAAAAATGGCTTGGAACTTAATCTCACAGAAAAGAAATTGCTTACTCCAGGTGAATTGATCATGGTACGGGTTAGCATCTCTCATAAGTGATAGTTCTATGAATCATTTTTGGCATTTGGCACTAACGTGTCTTGGGTGTGAATCGTGAAGAAGGAACCCATCCCCAAGCATGGAAAATGATAAACTTCTCTCTTTGAAACTCAATCCAAAATAATTGTTCTATTTAAACAAGGTGGTATTAAAATTTGATTGGCGTGCTACGTCCCAAACTTTGGAGTTCGAAAAACTTCGCGTTCTCCCGAAAATGAAATTAACGGATAATTTTATGTTTTGTTGAAATTTGTTAGGTTCGATTAGTGTTCCTGCAAATTTGTTTTTTTTTTTTAATATTCGACAAGTCCGAAAAGCTCCACGTTCTTGTTCGAATTAAATTGTCTAGCTAGTCTTATACTCGTTTATCTTACCACCTTGTGAAGATGAGAAGTTTTTTGAAGGCATATCAAGTTGAAAAGATGAAGACGTTTTTTTTACTGTAATTTTCTTGTATTCTCCAATCGTAAAGTTCGTACAACGTACTGCCTTTACGATTGCGGGAGGGTATTATAATACAATGTATCCCCTAGTCATGTTGAGTTCCCATGTCATTGTATTCCCATGTCTTTGTGTTCCAATGTCTTTGTATTCCTAAAGGAAATTGGAAAGATTACATTGTACTATATAAACCTTGCACTTGAAATGAATAAAACACAACACAACATTCTCCTCCAATTCTCTTAACACAATTCCCTCTCAACTATCTTAACAAGCTCGTCTCTGGTTGTCGGATATCGGATAAACTCTAGTGTGGGTCGATTAGTGTTGCTTGTGGTTGATGTGAGCTTGGTGGTGACGGCTTCATCCCGAGCCGGAGTGAGTCGTCGCGAGTGAGACAAACTCGTCCCGAACGGTATCTATTCGTCCCGACCGTGACAGGGTTGGCAGAATTGATGTTGCTTATGGAGCTTATGTTTCGAGCGTGACAGCATGTTCTCGACCGGGAAACGGGTCTTCTCGAGCTCGGTTTTTGTGGTCTTGACGCTAATGGGCTCTGAGGGCGGCAGAGGAGAAAGGTGGCGCAGTTCAGGGGTGACTCAGATCGGAGCACGGTGGAGATGACCGGTGTTGTCGGAGCTGCCGATTGCTGTCGGTTGTAGCTGGTCCTGGTCGGAGGCAGTGGTTTTTGGATTAGGTGGATGTGCAAAATGGTGGGGTTTGTCTATCATCTTTATTTTTGGCGGTGAAATGAAAATCAAAATGGTTCTTGCACGAGAAAGCTACGGAAGGAGCATGTGGTTTTCTTTGATTAAATGATTTATCAAGTCAACTCTCTTTGTATATATATATCTTAATAAAGGCCGATTCCCCTTTTCCCTCCTCATTTTCGAAATAAATAACTAAAAAGAGGGTGGCGATAAACCACGAGTTGTGAAATATTGAAGTGGAAGAGGTGTGAACTGTCGAAGTGGAAGAAAGTGTTTTGCGGCTGTAGAACGTGGAGACTTACGGATCGAACTGTCAGTTTTCTTTAGTGGTTTATCGATATGAGCTCTTGGGGCACAGAGTCAACCAAAGCAACTGGAGACCTCTTTGTATTGCTGGCTACATTGTCTTTTTTTTTTCAGTGTCAAAAGGTCGCTTCCACAAAGCAGTTTACAGTTTAGTTAGTGCTTCTAATATAACTCATCCCCACTTGAGAATTTTTGATCATCAAACTCCCGAATGGGATCCCTTCGCTCACTCTCATGATCAACTTCCCTATTTTTTTAACATCGGTTTTATTCTTATCCACCACTGGATCCCATCCCTCGCTATCATGATCAACTTCCTCATCTTTTACAACATAACTGTCACTTTTATCTACGACGTTCCCTTTCTCATCATCATCTTATTATTTGAATTGTTAAGATGAATGGTAACTTTCTCTCAATGTTTCTTGAATGGCAACCATCTGACGAATAATATCACAACCAGACCTTTTAATTTGTGCTGCTTACAACGCCTCAGAAAATTATGACAGTCTTGAGCAAGTTTACTTGCGGCGTCATCAAGTTTTTTTTTCACCTTTTTTACCGTCTATGTGGGTTTGACTTCATGATATCAGTAACCCCAACATCATTTGTAGACGGTGCACCATTAACCTCATCCACAATGGAACCCTTGACAATACGAGGTACAATAGAAGCCTTCCCAAAGCCCACAAGCTTCTCAGCCTTAACTCTCTTTGTAATAATATGTTTGGTCCATAAAGCTAGAGTTGGGAACACTCGCCCAACTTTAAAATACTTGAATGAAATTTTATCCAAATAAATGAAGACCAGTACCATAATAGGACCTCTGAAACTGGTTGTGTTATTATTGAGTCCATTCCAAGTGTCGATGCTTTCAATGAGTTGCTTTCGCGTGATAGCACACAAATTCAACGATTGAATATTAAAAACATCCTTGAAACATTTTAAAACCCTAAGGCTTGTTGTCAACCCTCTAACACCCATCAGAAAAACAGAGCACACAACAACAATAAAGTTACGTAAAAAGTCTTCCTCGCCTTCTTTTTGTTGAGTAATCAGTTTAAAGACCTCTATGGTTTATACTTCTGTTGCATTTCCAAACTGTTTTAACCACTTTCCTCTCAGTTGTAAAAACTCCTCACTCTTTTCATTATGTGAAGATATTTGAATTTCTGTTGGACCATTTGGAATAATAATTACCCATTTGGAATAATAGTTGCAAGATTCACATCTTCACCCGTTATACGTAATTGGCCATTCATAAGTGACCTTGAACATGTGTCATAATATGATACACGAATTGAGATCCTTCCCAAACTGTGGTATAATAGGAACCATGGAGGGGCTCATACGGGATGGAAACGAGGGACAAGCATAGTGATACGCATTTGTGGAGTCGCCACCAATTTTTATGGGAAATTGAAACCGTTCGAATACCTTATGCCATGTCAAGACACAAAGTGATGACATGAACACTAAGAACTCGTTACGCTTAGCATTCTATGTCTAGAATGACTCTCGTGGATGCCAATGAACACGGATGTTCACAGAGATCTAGAGTAAAGGGTGAGGATACGTATTAGGAAGTTCTTTAATCGAACACCTAATCCCGCCCGCCTCGATAGCGGCAAATACTAACGAATAAGGAAATTGTTTGTATTTGATATGTCATCGATTGTATGCATGCAATGAAACATCCACAATTCAATCCTAGCATGCGAATTAGACTATGTCGGTTAACATGTAATTAGCATTTAATTATGTCGAATTAGGATTTAGAATTGATTGCATGTGAAACAGATAAGAAAATCAAACAATACAATGGATTACGTGATCTATGTCGTAAATATATCCAAAACAAAGTTGTGAAAGAAAAGAAAGAATTAGAAAACTAAACGGACAGATTAGCAGCAATATTAGAGTTATAGTTGATTAAGTATATAACTAAAGCTACGACGAAACGATAAAGGAAGTTCATAGACAAAAACCATCCAAGAACAGGCGCAGCAGCAGGTGCGTCATCTGGAAGAGGCGCAACACCTGTTACGTATGTTCTTGAGTTGGGTTCTCGCTGTGAAGCCAGAATCGCAATCAGTTAATGTTCGTTGGTATTTGCGATTAATTGTCGATCCAAAACTCGAGTGAAAGTGGTTTACTAAATTAAATTACAAGACTAAAACCCACTAATATGGACTATTAGGGATATAAGTCGAGGATTAAAATATCTAAATATGAAAAACTATGTTTAAAAGACGACATATACAAAAAGAAAAGACTAATAAGAAGAGGTTTTGAAAAGGTTTTGACATACTTCCGACATGACTCTTACATGAATAATAAAAATAAATACAAAATAATAAAAGACGGGATTTAACACCCTCAAACTTACATGTTGACGAAATGAGATTGACTAAAGTTAACGTTTTAGCGACAGCTCGAATCGAATGTAAAGAAAGTGCCCTCGTAAGAGGATTAAAGATTGATTAGATTGATTAAGGTGTAGTTGGTCAAATTGGTCATTCAAATGCAAACGTGACGGGTACCCAAAAGGATCTGACCTTATGTGGTCGATTGATCAAGTACGTAGATGTCGATTGCTTAGAGCAAGGTCTAGAATGTAAACAGAGAAGAGAAGGGGCGGAACATACACTCGCGTGCCTTAAAAGTGTGAACGAATTTCTCCTTTTATAGCAGAAAATAGTAAGAGTTTTATAATAACTCGAACTAGGAAAGAATCTATAAAATTTTTGGTAACACGAAAATCGAACTTGGGAAGAGGCGCATCAGGAACTGCGACTCTTGGTAGAGGCGCATCACCTGCTGCGTTATTTCCCAATGAGTATCCTACTTTGAAAGAAAGATTTTTGCGTTTTCTTTATGAAATTGCGGTTGATTTCGAATTCCTTTTAAATAAAATACGGATATATTTTACCAAAAAAGATAAGTTTTGAAATATTAAAATATCCGGAATATTCTCGAGCGTTCAGACTCGGTCTTAAAAGACGATTTATAGAAAATGAAGCGGTTTTCGACCCGGACTCCAAATAAACTCTAATGACTGTCAAAACGACCGTATCGGCTCGTATATGACGACCAAGTGGTAGACACAAGTATTTGAGCTATCACTTAACGATAGACTTATGAGCTGTCCTACATCATTTCCCATACCAAACATGCGGCCCAATCATCATTGGGTAGTTAACGGAAGGTGTAGAAACGATGTATCTTTAGAACCCCCACTTTGATTGAGGCTTGGACAACGCAAAAGTCAATGTATAGCCATCAGGTCAATCGAATATTACAACCTCACGAGTATGTCGACGCGAGGCGGTTTAAGGGGTCTGAACCAAGGACCTGTCGTCAGGAACATTTTAAAGTCTGTCGACCATCGGGGAGCGTCGTTTAAAATCCATTAGACTACGTATAAAAGCTCACAAGTCATAAGAAGGAGTCATACCTGAGACATCTTCTTATGAGGAATGAGTTATTCTTCTTTTTGTTGTCTGCTCCATTTCTCGATGTTCCCGAGAAGAAAGAGCTCGCGAGAAAGCTCGTCAGTGGAAATTAAAAAAAGTATCGATTCCGAGAAAGAAGAATCTGTTCCCACCAGCCGTTGAATAACGCATCGTATGTGTGAAAATCCGTCCGTGTCTGTTTCCAGGAGAACTCTTGTTGGGGAAATATATGTTAAAACTCGATATAGGGAAGACTCTGTCAGGATTGAATCTTTCCAAGGAATCTTGCTCGGTTGTGACGAACAAACATTCTGATGATAAAAAACGGGCCCATGGATTGTATGTCCGGAAAGAGGGGGTCCTTGCTGAGATGACAACATCATGTGACGGTTTTGAGGCCTGTCAAGGCATGGGTATACTGAAGACTCTGTCAGGATTGAATCATTCCGGGAAATCTGCTCGGTTGTGGCGAGCATGTGACACCCTCAAATTTGCGGAAAGAAAAAAAAATTATTTAAATACATAAACGAAATATAATGATACATAACGAAGGTGTCATAACATAAAAAGGTCATTACAAAACGGAAATACTATTATACAAAAGAAATCTACAAGCCGGGAGACATATCTCCCGTATAAATACGGAAATAAAAGTGTGTACAATAATATACAAACTATGAACCGAATATAGGTCCAAGGTAAATACTTCGCTCGCTAGCTCGTCCATGTACCCCAAATATGCAACACCACCTGTTCGACCGCATTAAATATAAACACGGAAGCCACAGTCAGTGGGGAGTAACTCCGAGTTCTCCCAGCCACGAAATGTCGAGTTTAATTAAACATGAATAACATAAAAGCAATGTATATGAAAATACAAAACCTTAACATATATGATATGCTTTTCATGTTATGAAACAGTTAACTAACATATAACCTATCATATGAAAGCTATCATGTGAATCCGATAATAAAATATACTCGAGGTAGGGAAGCTGGTATGCTGGCTCAGCGGTTACCATGTAACATGGCCCTGATACACTCAAACCCTAATCAACACGTAAGCATGTGAATCAGTTAACAATCGGTAATCCAAACTCTATCAATCCTAGCCGGCTTGCATCTCACCTTCTAGAACTCATAGAATCATACAAACATGAAAGACCAATACGTCTACAAACAGGCATAAGTTCTTAAGTACGGCGATAGTCTACTCTGTTAACTCGAGGCTATAATACACAGGTAGGAAACACTCCTAGTCCTAGACTACATACCTAGCGCAACAGCTATTCCGTTCCCCGTCCCATGACATAACACGTCTAGGAGAAACTCTACTAGGCGAACCCCCTAAGCAGAGATGGCTATACTTAAGCTGGCTCTCCATTTCCAAAAGTGACCTAGGCAGCCATGCCCCGACTGTGATATAAACCCACCAAGCCGAGAACACAAAAGCTATCATCAGGTGAACATATACTCGTTAAAGACAGTACTTCCCTATCAATGTCATGGTCCAAGCTACTCATTTAGAATTAGAATGGTCAAGACGCCATATATTCATAATTCTCTATGGGTACTTAGTCAACACGACACCAATCATATAATCAAACAGTCACGGGAAAACATCCTATCATGTGACTAATTGCAAATAAATCATATTCAAATATCATATCGCCTCATATCTATTAAGGCTAATTCCATAATTAAATACAACTTTACTTGAAGACAAATCCCCGACCCGCGTCCCGCGACGGGTCATCAGTCAAATCGGGGCTGACTAGATCTTAGTTTGACCAAACCCGTTGGATCAAACCGGCTAGAAGCAGAGTCTTTATCACATAGACATAAAATCAACATATTCATTACATGTTATTTTATTACTACTTCTAACATGTGAATTATCATATTATACCCGAAAACCCGCTTGACTTAAATGATAACCAATTAAACTACGACCTCGTCTTATAATTTCTAACATGTGAGAAATAATAATTTATGAAAAACCTTTTTAATTAAATATTTTACTTATTAATATTTCCCACTTGCTAAATATTACAAAACACGATAAAAATGACGATAACTCAAAAAACGTCACAAGTCCCAAAGTGGGACCCACGGGCTGAGTTGGACCGGACCCACATGGGCCTGATTTGGGCCTCACGGCCTGATTTGGGCTCAATGGGCTGTTTTGCCTAAAATTTCTAAAAACCGATTTCCAATATTTCCCGCATGCTTTAACATATTTAAAACCCGTCAAAACAACAACCAATCAATCAAACATCGACACAACCCAAAGACCAAAACCCGGACCCACCATGGACCAACCCAGACCGGGTCTGAACCGGCCTGGACCGGTCTGATTTGGTCCGGTTCTCACCCCCTTTCTCGGTTCAATCATCAATCACACCAAATCAATTCCAAACTTGTTTCTAATCATCAAACAACCATTTTAACAATCTTCCACACAAAATCATAACTTATTAAAATCATCAAAATTTATCAAGAACACCAAACTTGTTAAAATTCATACAAAATCATAAAAAATCATAACTTATGGAAAATCATCAAAATTTATCAAGAACACTAAACTTGTTAAAAATTCATACAAAATCATAAAAATCATAACTTAGTAAAAATCAGCAAAATTTATCAAGAACACTAAACTTGTTAAAAATCCATACAAAATCATAAAAATCATAACTTAGTAAAAATCATCAAAATTTATCAAGAACACTAAACTTGTTAAAATTTCATAAACAACATAAAAAAATCATAACTTATGAAAAACCATAAAAATTCATCAAGAACAATAAATCAACATAAAAATTTCCTACAACTTAAAAATCATCAAGAACAATAATACAACATAAAAATTTCCTACAACTTAAAAAATCATCAAGAACAATAATACAACATAAAAATTCCTAACAACATAAAAATCATAACTTTATGGAAAATCATAAAAATTCATAAAACACAATAATAACCATTACTTATCATATTACGAACAAAAATCCATAAATCATAAAAAGATGAACCAAAAATAAAGATGAACCAAAATCAAAAGAAACAAAACTTAAAGCTAAGTTACTAACTAAAATCATACATAACCATAACATGAACAAAACTAAAACCTAAAGGCTATGTGACATTAATTCGTCGAGTAAATCGGAATTGTTACCTTAGCTAGCCAAAATCACTTAGCACCAAAATAATAAGAAGTATATAAATAAGAAACCCTCCTACTAATCTTCACCCAAAATATACGAGTCTCCAAACTCGTCTTCAAAATCTTCCCCTATAAGAAAAGACAAGAAAAACATAATTAGAACTTAAAACTAAATTTCTCATAATTAAAGTGTTGAAAACGATCTTGACGGAATTGAAATTAAACCGTACGTGAAGATGAGGAGCGAAGAGGAGAGTCTAGAAATATAAATTAGGATGGATTTAATTAAGAAACGAAGATTTTATGAAGGTTTTGCTCAAGAACGATGAAGAACAATTGATGAACGATGAAGAACACGAAGAACGATTAGATAAAGTGATGTTTTGATCTTTATTTGATTTGTTGAAAGATGAAAAGTTGTTTGTGAGTAAAGTGGAGTGGAGTTGGCCGTGAGTTTATAGACCAATAAAGGTGTCGAGTTTTGAAATTGTTGTTCCGTAATTGACTTGCGTTTAATAATTATTTTACGGTAAACGATTAAATATAATTAACGATAAAGTTAATTATAACAAATATCTAGATATTATGAATATTGTATCAAAAGTAATGAAAATATCAAGGCTATTAGAGGACTTTTTGATCCGTGTGGTATGGTGACTTCCGGGTCTGTTTTTGCTCGATTTGCGTAATTTTCGTTAACGGATCGATAAAGTTGAAAATATCTAAGATATTCTTATTAGTTTAATCAAAAGAATTAAACTATCTCATGTGAGTGGAAAACGATGACATGGGCGCGTGACTCAGGCCAAAGTCGAGTTTCGATTTTGTTGCGCGCATTACGATGCGTCGGGAATAGTTAAATGACGTTCGATTAAAAACCGTAAAAGTTATTCTTTAAATTCCGAATACATTCAAAATAATTATATTAAATTATGATAAATCCTAATAAATCTTAATAAAAATAAATCAAAAATAAATAATTTTTTTAAATAAAATTTCGGTCTTCAAAATCGCAAGACGAGTCGGGAAAAGTCAACGAAAGTCAAAGTCGACTTAAAAGTCGAGAAAAGTCAAAAATGACTTAAAAGTCAAGAAAAGTTTATGACGACTTAAAAATCAATAAAAAGTCAATGACGACTTTAAAAAGTCAAGAAAAAGTCAAAGACGGTTTAAAAGTCAAGAAAAGTCAAAGATGACCAAAAACGGTATTTTCATGAAATCTCTCAAAAATTCCAAATACGAACGCGGAATTTCAAAATACGACTCGGAACAAAAATTCCTATATTAAAAACTTAAGTTCTACTGAAAAGTATCCATAAGCTATTGCTTAAGCAAATTGGGTACTTTTCGGGTTGTTACAATCACCCCCCCTTTTAAAAAGTTTCGTCCTCGAAACTTAGAAGAAGGAACGTAACATATATGTAGGTCTATTTCAAAACTGTTAAAAATATACTTGTACTATAAATATAGGATCTTATCAATGGAACTGAAGGTTCTCGTCGGCCGTTAAGAACATCGACGTCCCAAGTCAAAGACTTAAAAATATACATTTTCGCATCAATAAATGAGAAAACTAGTTATCGAACGTCTCCAATAACAAGTCTCAACACTCCTTGACGGTAAAATACTTGAAATCATAAAACATTTCTAAAAGCTTTTAATTCAAAAAATTCTATAGTAAAAGTAATAACACTACTATCTATACCTAAAACTTCTAACTAAAGCTTCTAATATCCTATCTATACGAGATGACAATTGATAGAAGGAACGAAATATTCGAAAGAATAAATCGAATAGAAAGAGAGAAAAGAGAGGAATGAATCACCAAACTATCTTCCATCTATGATACTTCAAATGTCGATCGTAACTCGACAACACTAACTGCACCAAAATCTAGTCCTCAAGAGAGTGCAATTTATCCTCAACATTTTCAATCATCAGATTCCTACCAAAATATTTCATAAGCATGATACATCGAGTAACAACTCCCAATTATTCCAATTCAATTAGAATCTTCTAAGGTCCATCGGTACGGTAAACTCCATAACTAACAACCCATGAAAGATTTATTACGAACTCTAATCTTCTTAGTTCCATCGAAACTCTTAGCAGAAACCACCATCAAAATATTTATAATTAGGGAAACAAGACCGCTAACCACCTCAAAGTAAAGGGCTTACTATGAAATCCTTTAATCCATTTTATTCAAAAATTCATTACCCTAAATTATTAATAATGAACTTTCTCATCTTCCAAAGTTAAAACACCAATCCTCAAAAGAGATTAGTCACAATTCTCATTTCACTTAACTTTTGCCAATCATAGGGCAATGCGACCTTAAATCAAATTATTTAGCTCCTTCAAACTCTCTATACATCGGTTTTTGCTTATAACAATATTCCTCAAGTTTGGTCATCTAAATCCAAAATTCCACAAGGTTATTATTCCCGTTAGGGTCCAACATTTAAAGACCACAATTTCTCAAGTAACACTTAAAGAATCACTAAAATTCTTAACCACAACTACCAACTATCATTATGATTATTTTGATCCCCAAAACGATATTGCAACATTAAGCCAAACATCATCATCACATCCCAAGGTATTTCCATCATAGATTACATCATTGAACCTCGCTTATATCTATAATTCTCAAGTAATATGGTTCAACTTCCAACGAAACCTTACTACTTCAAACGAGTTCCCGATACCATAAGGTAAGACCATATATTTAAATCTAAGAACTATAGCCAAAAGCTTTTCCACCAAGCTTATACTCACAAATACTAATATTCCACAAAATTCTAAGTTCTTCCGACTAAGTATAATATACCTCAAACAAATGGGTATGACATCCAACAAAATGTTACAAAAGGAAGGTAAGGATACCAATGGTAAGATGGAGGAACTATCAAGAGAAATTTTCAAGAGGCAAATAGGTTGGAAGAGAAAGAAGCACCTAGATAGAAGGAAGAGAGCTTAATACTATAAGGACGAGAGAATTCATAGATGAAGAAGGAATTCACTTCAATTAGGCTTATAAATCTTCAAATCTTCGGTAGAGGATACTCCTTCTAGGTAACACATATTCCACCCTAAGGCGTAATATTGCTCCTAGCAATCTGGCTAGCCACCCAAGCAAAGCCTCCTTGGCAATTGTCTTTAGAGCAGGGGGACATGGTTGGCCAGTAAGTAAACAACGATCTCTTCTACACGAGGCCAACGTCTTATAAGAACACAAACAAATTAAGTTCCTCCTAACAATTAGCATAAACAAAGAACTACAACTAAATCCTAATCTACCCATCCTACAGTTCTATTCTCACAAGTGTATTATTTTTATTAAGGTCAAGTTATTTATGCAAGGGTACACAAACGTGCGTCGGGAGCAAATATGCTCTGATACCAACTGTGACACCCTCAAATTTGCGGAAAGAAAAAAATTATTTAAATACATAAAAGATAATAAAACATACGAAGGTGTCATAAAATAAAAAGGTCATTACAAAACGAAATAATATTATACAAAAGAAATATACAAGACGGGAGACATATCTCCCGTATAAATACGGAAATAAAAGAGTGTATAATAATATACAATCTAAGAACCGAATATAGTTCCAAGGTAAATACTTCGCTCGCTAGCTCGTCAATGTACCCCAAATATGCATTCACCACCTGTTCGAACGCATTAAATATAAACACGGAAGCCACAGTCAGTGGGGAGTAACTCCGAGTTCTCCCAGCCACGAAATGTCGAGTTTAATGAAACATGAATAACATAAAAGCAATGTATATGGAAAATACAAAACTTAAACATATATGATATGCTTTTCATGTTATGAAACAGATAACTAACAAATAACCTAGCATGTGAAAGCTATCATGTGAAACCGATAATAAACTATAACTCGAGGTAGGGAAGATGGTATGCTAGCTCAGAGGTTCCTCTCAGAAACATGGCCGTGATACACTCAAACCCTAATCAACACGTAATCATGTGAATCAGTTAACAATCGGTAATCCAAACTCTATCAATCTTAGCCGGCTGGCATCTCACCTTCTAAAACTCATAGAATCATACAAACATGAAAGACCAATACGTCTACAAACAGGCATAAGTTCTTAGGACAGTCAATAGTCGACTTCTGTAACTCGAGGCTATACCACAAGGTAGGAAAACATCCTAGTCCTAGACTGATCAGACCTAGCGACAACAGCTATTCCATTCACCGTCTCATGACATAACCGTACACGAGAAACTCTACTAGGCGACCCCCTAAGCAGAGATGGCTAGTACTTAAGCTGGCTCCCTTCCCAAAGCGGAACTCTTAGGATGCCATGCCCCGACTTGGGGATAAGCCCCCAGGCCCGGGACACAAACGCTATCAGTGGCGAACATATACTCGTTAAAGATAGTACGTGCCTATCAATGTCATGGTCCAAGCTACTCATTTAGAATTAGAATGGTCAAGACGCCATATCCTCATAATTCTCTATGGGTACTTAGTCAACACGACACCAACCATATAATAAAACAGTCACGGAAACAACATCCTATCATGTGACTAATTTGCATATAAATCATAATCAAATATCATATCGCCTCATATCTACTAAGGCTAATTCAATAATTAAATAAAACCTTACTCGAAGACAAATCCCCGACCCTAGTCCCGCGACGGGTCATCAGTCAAATCGGGGCTGACTAGATCTTAGTTTGACCAAACCCGTTGGATCAAACCGGCTAGAAACAGAGTCTTTATCACATAGACATAAAATCAACCTATTCATTACATGTTATTTTAATAAAACTTCTAACATGTGAATTATTAAATCTTACGTAAAACCCCGCTTGACTTAAAGGATATCAAAATAAACTACGATCTCGTCTTATAATTTCTAACATGTGAGAAATAATAATTTTATGAAAAACCTTTTTAATTAAATATATTACTTATTAATATTTCCCACTTGCTAAATATTACAAAACACGATAAAAATGACGATAACTCAAAAACCGTCACAAGTCCCAAAGTGGGACCCACGGGCTGAGTTGGGCCGGACCCCACATGGACCTGGATGGGCCCACGGGCCTGTTTTGGCTAAAAATGGCTGTTTTGACAATTTTAATAAAAACCGTTTCTAATTATTTCCCGCATGCTTATCATAATTAAAACCCGTCAAAACAACCACATAACAATCAAACATCGACACAACCCAAAGACCAAAACCCGGACCCACCTTGGACCAGCCCAAACCGGCTGGACCGGCCTGAACCGGTCTGACCAGCCTGAACCGGCCGGTTCACAGACCACCATACCCGGCCACCTCCACGGTCACAACACCACCACCCCAATTAAATTCTAACATGTTTTTAATTAACAAACATCCATTTTTAAACATCCAATTCAACCATCAATCATACAAAAATCATGATTATAATTAAATCATACTAACATGTCTATAACACTAACATATTAAAAATTCCATACAACATATAAATCATACTACTTAACATGTTACTACTAAAAATCATTAGTAACCATAATATGAACTAAAACCTAAAGATGAACCAAAAACTAAAGAAAACCAAAGCTATGTAACATATATCCGTCGAGTAACTCGGAATCGTTACCTTAGCTAGCTAAAATCAAGTAGCACCAAAATAATAAGAACTAAGAACTAAGAAACCCGTCTTCTAGTCTTCTCCTAAGATATACGAGTCACCAAACTCGTCTTCAAAATCTTCCCCTATAAAAAATGACAAGAAAAACATTATTAGAACTTAAACTTGATTTTCCATAATTAAATGTTGAAAACGATTTTGTCGGATTTGAAATTAAACCGTACTTGAAGATGGAGAGCGAAGAGGAGATTCTAGAAATATAAGTTCGGACGGATTTAATTAAGAAATGAAGGTTTTATGAAGGTTTTGCTCAAGAACGATGAAGAACGGATGAAGAACGCGAAGAACGCTCAAGAACGATTAAAGAAAGTGATATTTTGATCTTAATTTGATTTGTTGAAAAATGAAAAGTTGTTTGTGAGTAGGAATGCGTGGATGAGTGCCGTGTAAATATAGGCCAAAATAGTGAGTTGGGTTTTGAAATTGTTGTTATGGAATTGACCCGGTATAATAATTATATTACCGTAATTAATTAGATATTAAGTTAATTGAATTAAATATCAAGATATTATGTTATTGTAATGAAAAGAAAGAAAATATCAAGGTCAAAGAGAGAAGAAAAACCGTGAGGATAGGAGAGAAAGCTGGTCTGATTTTGAGCGATTTGCGTAATTTTCGTTAACTGATCGATAAAGTTGAAAATATCTTAGATATTCTTATTAATTTAATCAAAAGAATTAAAATATCTAACGTGAGTGGAAAACGATGACATGGGCGTGTGACTCATGCCAAAGTCGAGTTTCGGTTTTGTTTCGGGATTTACGATGACTCGGGAATCGTTAATTGACGTTCGGAATTAAACCGTAAAAGTTATTCTTTAAATTCCGAATAAATTCAAAATAATTATATTAAATTATGATAAATCTTAATAAATCTAAATAAAAATAAATCAAAAATATTATTTGTTTAAATAAAATTTCGGTCTTCAAACTTATGAGACGAGTCGGGAAAAGTCAACGGAAGTCAAAGTTGACTGAAAAGTCGAGAAAAGTCGAAGAGGACTTAAAAGTCAAGAAAAGTTTAGGACGACTTAAAAGTCAAGAAAAAGTCAATGACGACTTTAAAAAGTCAAGGAAAAGTCAAAGACGACTTAAAAGTCAAGAAAAGTCAAAGATGACTAAAAATGGTCTTTTCATGGAATCCCTCAAAAATTCCAAATACGAACGCGTAATTTCAAAATAAGACTCGGAACAAAAATTCCTATTTTAAAAACTTAAGTTCTACTGAAAAGTGTTAGTAAATATTTTTACTAGAAAAATCGGGTACTTTTCGGGTTGTTACACAATCACTCAAAAAAAAAAGAACAGTATTATCATTCTTTACAAAATTGTTTGCGGATGTTTTGTTTCTGGAAGTTGCGTAGCATATATGATTTCCTGGAGTATGACTGTATGACTATAGGTGCATAAATAATTAAATGGGTACTAATGAATTTTAGGCTTTGAATTTGCCTAATTTTTCATTATCCAAAGATTGATTTTTGATGAGGGGTATGTTCATGTTGATTAGCCTCTCCTCAAATTTTTGGGGAAAAAAACCAAGTGTTCTAACTGTTTAAAAAAAAAAAACTTTAAACTTTGGCCAAGGTGGTAGTAATAAACTGGCGAGTTACGCTTTGAAAAAAAACTGGCGAGTTACGCAAACTGAGAAAAACTGGCGAGTTACGCATTGAAAAAACTGCGAGTTACGCAAAAGAATGTGTCTGGTGAGTCCTATACGCACCCAAAAATGACTGGCAAGTCCTGTATGCACCCTTATCACCTTGTGAAGATGAAGAGTTTTTTTAAAGAAGACGATTAAGACGAAGAAATGAAGATGGTTTTATTGATGGTTTTTCTTGTATTTCTCCAATCGTGAGTTCGTACTACGTACGACCTTTACGATTGCGGGAGGGTATTAGGAATAAATGTGAATTATGGTCACATAATTCATAGTATTTAGTTAAGTTCTAAATACTATGAATTGTCTTAAATAAGAGGCTAGTGATCATATGCCTTGGGTAATGGAATTATTATTGTATAAATCCTCACTTTGGGGAATGAAAGAGTCAAGCAATTCTAAGCGTTACAATATCAAAACAATATTCATCTCTAAAATCTAACAAGTTTTGAACATATAGTTAAACTAAGTTAGATTTGTTGTATTTTTGCAATAGATTTGTTGTTTGTTGATAATTTGGAGATGTGTTTGTTGTCGATTTGTATTTTGTTTATGTTTTATTCGAGTATATAAGCGTTTTTTATTTAATTTTTTTTTGTGGAGATTCAATCCCTCCATGGTGAGATTTCCAGGAAAAAAAATCTACCATGGTGGGATAAAGATACTCAACGTCCCACCATGATTTCATTGAGTTGCTCTTGGATTCTCAACCGCCGGTGCGTTTCTTCCCGAGATTGGGATGCCATAAAGTCCAAGAAAATCCAAAGTTCCTCTCCTCTCTTCTGATAAAAACTTCCACCACTCAATTGCATAGCCAGACTATGACACTCAATGAAAATTCCATGAAGCACGACATCTCTCATATAGGTCTCATCAAGGGTATACCCAAGAGAGATAATATGGTTAGAATAGCTGTAAAATCGGTCGAGGTATACATGGAAAGGCTCATTCTCGCATTGTGGTGGTTGGAAATAGATAGTCATTTAGAGAAAATAAAGCAATCCCTTTGAAAGAAAATATTCCTATTACCTGAAAAGAGTCACTATACTACAAGGAAGAAGTGAGAAAAATCTCAAGGAACAAGTGTTCCTCGACACAAAAGAAAAGAAGAAAAAAAGAAAAAGACAAGGTAAAACTCTACTAATCACAAATAAACAAAACCGTGCTCCCCGGCAACGACGCCAAAATTTGACAGGGTTGTCGCGTACCCTAATCAAAGATAAATAACCCAGACTAGGCTAACAACAAATTAATGTAATTAGGGAAGTAAGGGGTCGATCTCGGGGAGACGGGAGATACTTGTGAATAGTTATGGTTAGAACTCTACCTTGTACGATTGGCAAATGTTTGTCACTAATTACTAAATGTTATAATAAAAATGATAACAATGCAATAAAGAAAAGGATCTAGGGAAGTAGGTTCACACATGTAGATTAACATATTGATGAAATTGGATTTAGAATATGCAAATAATTCATTGTGAGTTCGTAAGAATGATGTGTTCATTACAATCATAGATCAGATGGTCTAGCAGGCTTTTAGGCAATTTATTAGGTCTTAATCTACCATGTCATGCTTTGTCTATTCAATTCACGTATTTCTACCTTGGAAAAGAATTCCATTCTAGTCAATGATTTTGGCCAGAAATCGTTAACCATCGTTACAATCCAAACATGCATAGACACAACGTTTTAAAGGCACAATTTCTTTATCTAATTTTCATCTTTTAATTAATCTAACATGGCTACCCTACACCTTAGAAAAACGACTACTTATACATGATTAACAATGAAAGGGCAACTAAGATTATAAAACTAAGAATGGTAAACATGATAAAGGAAATACTAAAAGAAAATGAAACTATAATGTAAAAACAAGAATAAGGATTACCAGAAAGGATGAGCAAAGATTGAAATGGAACAAGAACTTGAATAGGAAATGCAAACCCGAAAACTTGAGTTCCAATTACAAGTAGAACCATACAAACTTAGAACTAAACTAAACTAGAGAAAACTAAAACTAAACTAAAACTAAGAAAGATGAGAGAAAGAAGAAAAACTAATCTAATCTAATGTTGTGTGGAGGCTAGGGTTTTTTGTACATGTTTTGTTGTGTGTGATGCTAGGCTATTTATAGGGTTGAGAGGTTGCTCAAATGTGTCCTGATTCATGCTCATTAAACAAGCCATTAAGCCTTGCATTAAAGAGAAGTTTGAAGAGAAGATGCGTTCATCAGCAGACTTCCCCGATCGGGGAAGTGGTAATCCGATCGGGGATGTTGTCAGTTCATAATTTTGACTTTCGTTTGATCTTCCTTTGGTACGTGACTTGATCTACCTTGACTCCATTGACTTTAGATTTGAACGGGGACGTAACTAACACCTCTTGGGCCTCATTTCCTCCCCTATTTGGGCCTGATCATGTCCCCAAGGGTTAAGGGTCGGAGCATGAGGTATGAGACGACTTTCGTCGACGAATAGCAAAACCATCGCAACTTGTGCATATGAGCTCGAAATGACTTGAAACTTGTTCCCTTTGACTCGAAACCTCTAGATCTTTATAGCATGCCATCTTAACCTCACGTAATCGTCCTTCTTAGCTTCTCCTTGCTCGTATTTCCTTCAAATGACGGGATTTGAAGTAGAAACGACTCAATTCCTACTAATGACATTAAAGCACGAGAAATACTGCAAAGGAGAGATTAGCTCATAAAACCACTTCTTAAAGTGGATAAACCATATCAAATCGAGCTAAAATGAGGGGATAAAATCATACAAATTAACACTTATCAAATTCTCCCAAGCTAAACCCTTGCTTGTCCTCAAGCAAGCATACAATAACAAACATGACAAGGACAAGGGCGACGAGCAACAATCAATCCAACCAAATGCAAATCCCATCAAGTAGCTTATAGAGCACAATAAAACACATCCCGAAACAACGTGGGCATAGGGAAAATGAAAAACATGGTTGAGATTTACATAATGGCGCAGCATAAGGAACATCAAATAGACTTTTCGGCTCTTGCATGATCTTTTGACAATGGACTCTCACGGTGCACTCAACACTCAAATTTTTATATAAATCAAGGAAATATTATTTTATATTTGAGTGGCACTCTCCTATCTACGACTCATCAGAATGCGCCCGCAATCTAATATGGTAAACATTCCAAAACTAAAAGTCAAAACAATCATGAAAAGCATATAAAGAAACCAAAAGCAAGAAGAAGGCTATGGGAGATGGGTAACAAAGTGGACAAATGAATTATGGTAATGTGGAGCTAAGGTCAAGCTAGCAACATACCATTTATGCAAGGATGCTCAATCAAAACTCGGAACCATTCCGAAGAAAATAAAACTAAGCCAAAAATAGCAAATTGGCTTATACTCATGGCAACACAAGAGTGAATTTCCCAACTTTTTGAATTTTGGATCATGGAAATAACACTCACAACTTCTTCTTCTTTTCATAAACCATTTTTTTTATTTTCAATACATGCTTCTTTATTTCTTTTCATTCTTTCATATTCAACATCATTTTTTTCATTTCTTTTTCTTTTCATTTTTTTTTCATCGAACTCTCTTTTTTTTTTTTCTTTTTCTACGGTACGACAATCAGTAATTCCGTCCAATCAAGATCACTTTGACATAACTTGAACAATATCCCAAATGAGCACCCAAACACAAACGGTATAGCTACTAACTTAACAAGGTAGGCAATATTTTTACATGTAGCTAACGAAATGTGAAACAATGTGAAAAGGGGCTAAATTTAGGCAATGGATTCAAAGTGAATGGCTTCAAATGCTTTTTAAATCATGAATGTAATGCTCACTAGAAATGGAATGAAAACCATACTTGTGCGTTTTTGATGTGACGCAAATCATAAGGAGAAACTACACACACCTAATTGAGGATCGGGTATAGATGTACCGATCACTGGAGGCTCTACCTTACCGTATATGTAGTTTGCCAAAGTCAAGATCAAGCCTAATAAGTCTAAAATCAATCCCTCACCCACTGTGTACAAGACATCCCCATGTATGCAAAATCCCGTCAAAAGCGTGAAACATTGGCTAAAAAGCTACAATAAGGGAAATGCATTGAGGAATGACATTATGCACAACACAATTGGGTGGACAAAACACAACTTTTATTTAAAAATCTTAATTTTTTGATTTTTTTGGATTTTTCAAATTTTTCAAATTCAATAAACAACTAGACTTAATAAACAACGACACAAACTAAATCCCTCCCCCAAGCTAGAATAACACATTGTCCTCAATGTGCGAAACGGGTTTAAGCGCAGAAAACACAAAGAAGGAAAACATAACCAACAAAGGAATGGGGGATGACTCAACAAAATGGTAAAGAAAGAAAAGAAAACATACAACCGTGCAGCAGCTCCCCCAAGCTAGCTTTAAAACGGGGGCAAAGTACAACCCAAGCACCAAAGTACCTGTGATGAACAAGCTACTACAATACTAGATAAAATTATTGTCTTATTGTCAAAGCTATTAGAACCAAAACCAAATGAATTATTTAAAAATTAACATTATTAAATTGTCCAACAAAAATAATTTATTTCATAACAAAAATATAATAAAACACGGGTTGCCTCCCGCGAAGCTTTATTTAAATGTCTTGCTAGACTCTTTATTAATGAAAATCATTCTTTGTGCCTTAAAAAGCATGTCAATGCCCTTAGAAGTCGATCATATACCTGCGCATGAGCTATACAAAAACATATGTAAGCAATTGACAAGATATAGGCATGAAATATTGAAGGTAAGAATTGATATATCTTATCATTGTGCGCATGACAAACTTCATAGATGACCACTGAACTGCTCCACTCGTCAGTGAGAGATGGAGTGAAATGTTTAAGATCATGGAACAAACAATTAGTTCCCAAAATATCATTAGTGGACTCTAATTGGGGGTAGGGTGAATCAAAGGAGTGGGAATCAAAAATGGGTGGTTGATCCCATTTTAATTTCAAGGCTAGGTTCACAAAACCCAGTATCATTTTCAAATAAATCTGGAATATCCTTAGCGAAGGGATTTTCAAAGAAATCTGATGACTCGATCAACGACTCTCCATTGGAGTCACAAATGGGCTTAACAACATCCTTGTCTAAAGTCTCGACTACCATATGGTCAATATCAATAATGGGGGTCTCAAAATTGTCAAATGGAACGACACTAGAGTGACTTTCAATAGAAAAGGTTGGACCATCATCATCATCTATTAATTCATATGATTGGGGAGAATTAGACTTATATGGGGGGCATGAAAAAGCATAGGAGAAATTAGACTCACATGGGGGGGCTGAAAAAGCATAAGGAAAATTGATTGGCTTACTTCTTTTAAACGTGGGTTCTTCCTTTTGCCCTTTGAGCATTTGAACTTGAGCCATGATTTCATTGAGTTGCTCTTGGATTCTCAACCGCCGGTGCGTTTCTTCCCGAGACTGGGATGCCATAAAGTCCAAGAAAATCCAAAGTTCCTCTCCTCTCTTCTGATAAAAACTTCCACCTCTCAATTGCATAGCCAGGCTATGACACTCAATGAGCATTCCATGAAGCACGACATCTCTCATATAGGTCTCATCAAGGGTATACCCAAGAGAGATAATATGGTTAAAATAGCGGTAAAATCGGCGAGGTATTCATGGAAAGGCTCATTCTCGCATTGTGGTGGTTGGAAATAGATAGTCATTTAGAGAAAATAAAGCAATCCCTTTGAAAGAAAATATTCCTATTACCTGAAAAGAGTCACTATACTACAAGGAAAAGGTGAGAAAAATCTCAAGGAACAAGTGTTCCTCGACACAAAAGAAAAGAAAAAAAAAAAGAAAAAGACAAGGTAAAACTCTACTAATCACAAATAAACAAAACCGTGCTCCCCGGCAACGGCGCCAAAATTTGACAGGGTTGTCGCATACCCTAATCAAAGATAAATAACCCAGACTAGGCTAACAACAAATTAATGTAATTAGGGAAGTAAGGGGTCGATCTCGGGGAGACGGAAGATACTTGTGAATAGTTGTGGTTAGAACTCTACCTTGGACGATTGGCAAATGTTTGTCACTAATTACTAAATAATAACAATGCAATAAAGAAAAGAATCTAGGGAAGTAGGTTCACACATGTAGATTAACATATTGATGAAATTGGATTTAGAACATGCAAATAATAATTCATTGTGAGTTCGTAAGAATGATGTGTTCATTACAATCATAGATCAGATGGTCTAGCAGGCTTTTAGGCAATTTACTAGGTCTTAATCCACCATGTCATGCTTTGTCAATTCAATTCCCGTATCTCTACCTTGGAAAAGAATTCCATTCTAGTCAATGATTTTGGCCAAAAATCGTTAACCATCGTTACAATCCAAACATGCATAGACACAACGTTTTAAAAGCACAATTTCTTTTATCCAATTATCATCTTTTAATCAATCTAACATGGCTACCCTACACCCTAGAAAAACGACTACTTATGCATGATTAACAATGAAAGGGCAACTAAGATTATAAAACTAAGAATGGTAAACATGATAAAGAAAATGAAATATAATGTAAAAACAAGAATAAGGATTACCGGAAAGGATGAGCAAAGATTGAAATGGAATAAGAACTTGAATAGGAAATGCAAACCCGAAAACTTGAGTTCCAATTACAAGTAGAACCATACAAACTTAGAACTAAACTAAACTAGAGAAAACTAAAACTAAACTAAAACTAAGAAAGATGAGAGAAAGAAGAAAAACTAATCTAATCTAATGTTGTGTGGAGGCTAGGGTTTTTTGTACATGTTTTGTTGTGTGTGATGCTAGGCTATTTATAGGGTTGAGAGGTTGCTCAAATGTGTCCTGATTCATGCTCATTAAACAAGCCATTAAGCCTTGCATTAAAGAGAAGTTTGAAGAGAAGATGCGTTCATCAGCAGACTTCCCCGATCGAGGAAGTGGTAATCCGATCGGGGATGTTGTCAGTTCAGAATTTTGACTTTCGTTTGATCTTCCCTTGGTACGTGACTTGATCTACCTTGACTCCATTGACTTTAGATTCGAACGGGGACGTAACTAACACCTCTTGGGCCTCATTTCCTCCCCTATTTGGGCCTGATCATGTCCCCAAGGGTTAAGGGTCGGAGCATGAGGTATGAGACGACTTTCGTCGACGAATAGCAAAACCATCGCAACTTGTGCATATGAGCTCGAAATGACTTGAAACTTGTTCCCTTTGACTCGAAACCTCTAGATCTTTATAGCATGCCATCTTAACCTCACGTAATCGTCCTTCTTAGCTTCTCCTTGCTCGTATTTCCTTCAAATGACGGGATTTGAAGTAGAAACGACTCAATTCCTACTAATGACATTAAAGCACGAGAAATACTGCAAAGGAGAGATTAGCTCATAAAACCACTTCTTAAAGTCGATAAACCATATCAAATCGAGCTAAAATGAGGGATAAAATCATACAAATTAACACTTATCAGTGTTTGTTGTCGATTTGTATTTTGTTTATGTTTTATTCGAGTATTTAGGCGTTTTTTATTTAATTTTTTTTGTGGAGATTCAATCCCACCATGGTGAGATTTCCAGGAAAAAAAATCTACCATGGTGGGATAAAGATACTCAACGTCCCACCATGGGTACACGTTGAGTATCTGATACGAAAATTTGCGGAAGTGGTTTATAAGAATAAGTAACAATAATAAATTAAGGGATATTTCTTTGAAATCCGTAAAGATCTCAAAACAATGGGATATTTGCGAGAACTAGACCTATAGTTCGAACAATGGTGATTGAATCGCAAGACCTATTGCTATAAATCGTGTTAATGATTGAAACGCGTCAAACAAGAACAATGTCGGAACGAAACGCGTCGATCCTATGTTTACTAAACATGCAAACACAAAAAGTTTCAGCTTTAATTCTTATTCATTCAATGTCTATCTCATAACCAATACATATGACTTCTATTTATACTAGTTAATAACCGACATAGCTGCCTTGTCTCACACGCCTAAATTGAATAGAAAGACATAGCAGATTTTCCTTAAATTGACTTTCCTAAAACTATTCTAATTGCATAGCCTTATTATGTAATTACCTTATTACGACATATGGTAAATATGCTGAAATAATTAAACAACAATAAAATAATATAAGCTATTTTATTCCATGCTGGACTAGGACTAGTTGTAGCGTTCATATCCTTAACATTCATCACAACCTCGTCATCCTTATTTGAGCTCATCATTTTTGGATCAGTATCAACGTCCCACCATGGTGGGATTTCCAGATTGAAAATCCCTCCATGGTTGGGATATTGGTATTCGAAAATCGTCCATGGTTTGAAATTTTTTGATTAAAAGTCCATCCATGGTTGGAAAAAAAATTTATAGTTTGTTAATAGAGTTGATTAAATTTATTTTTTGGATAAAATTTTGTTAATTTCAACGGTTTGAATTGTCTATTGCAGATGGGAGATCGAGGATAGAGCATTATGGTTCCCCATGTTCGTACAGAGAACCGGAAAGTCACGGTTTCCAAGCGTCGTGTTCGTAAGGAGTCGTATAATGCACGTAGACCTCACATTGCCATTCAGTGTGGCCCGAATACCACCGCTAGCAGTAATTCAGAGAGGGCGATGTCACAGGAGTTACGAGGTAGTTTTCATCATCTTGACGAGGGTTTGGTGGACGAGGTCTTGGTCGGCAAGTATTTGGTGGACGAGGGTTTGGTCGACGAGGAGGCAGAAAGGGAGTAGGAGGGGGGCGATAGGTGCGTACTGAACCCTAGATCCAGTTACTATTGACACAGAGGTTATTCCGGGACACACAAGGCCGCTATTCGAGCTTTGAGGATGGTTCGGACGGTCCCGGGACGCACCCTGGTGGGCCCCGTAACATTTATGTGTTATGGAGTTTTGGTGGGCATGTGGCTTTTAGTAATTGGACTGAGTCCGATCCGGCCAGATCATGGATTAAGTGTTACGAGAGGCCAGGTTTTGTGGAGGCGATTAGGAAGATGAAGCTCTCCGACGAGGTTTCCAGTAGGTTTAAGTTGACTGAGCTTTCGGCTTTGACGATGTGTTCTACCACCGCTTTGGATGAGAACTTGTTGAGTTCTTTTATAGGGAGGTGGCAGACGGATACGAACACCTTTCATATGTCGTTTGGAGAGATTAGTATTACGCTACACAATGTGCAACAAATTCTTAGGATACAGTATTGTGGTACGGGGTGTTTGTGGACGACATGACTGAGGCGGGGGAGGGTTCCATGAGGGAGGATGTGGGCTTGAGGAGGAATGTGGATAGCGTTTTTGGGATACTTCTCGAGGAGGTGGTACCACCGCAAGATAAGGGCGGTGGTTTGTTGGTGTCGTCTCTGAGGTCGGTTGTTGGGAAAGGGAACGAGCATGACTCGGTCCGGGCTTATTTGTTGATGTTGTTGGGACATTCTCTCTCAATTTTACCTCGGATATGACCGATAACGCAAAATGTCAAGTTGAAGGTCGTTGCAAACGCAAGTAAGTGGTCATCACACGTCCAATGGTCCGGACCACATGGAATCTCAAGAAAGAACTCGACACGCCTCAATTTGGACTCAAGCCCTGTTAAACCAGTCGTAGCCAATGGATGATTTCCCAACAAGTGTTTGTAGACATCGTCAATTCTAATCTCTCGACCACTCCACATCCTCATCTGAATGTAGTTCCCCTCTTGCCCTCGTTGGGCATGAGATAAAACCTGGAAACCACAGTGACCATCGTCTCCGACATCTACCCATCTATCGAACTGGCCCCAAAGCACCTCTGGTATACCCTACCGTTTACACCAAGTAGATAGAAGGCCGATGGTGTGGTTTCTTTCTAACAGAGCATAAGCCGATTCTGAAGGAAAGTCCCCGAATAGGTGAGTACGGGCAGTTGATCCATCGGTGCTAGGTGTCCCAAATGTCCTTTGACTATTATCGAAAGCCGACTTGTTCCGAGTAGTAGATTTTCTTGGACGGCCTTTCTGGTGCTCATTAATAGGTGGTGGCAAAACTTTCTCTACGACTCTCTTACGGCAAGTCGGATCACTCTTTATCGCTTCCTCCACCAAACCATCGAACGTATCGTTATCGGTTCTCGGCATTTAATCAAAACTATCATATACCAAAGTCTTCCAAAAAAACATGAATATCCTCAATATGGACCCTCCTACCTCTTCTACTCAAATCAACCAATTCGCATGCACATGGTAGGCCATGAGTCTTCTTAAGCACATGTCCACACTTCTCATCTAACCCGACACCAAGATCGAGACCTCTTCTAAGTTCTTCCTCCATTATTTATATGGCTTTTGTGGACACGACCCCTAGCAACAATGAGAACAAATGTCCGGTTATCCGAGGTCGACTCCTTGAATTCTCAAGTTCCTTTCTAACCAAGGAGTGTTGACCTTCGAGCATGACATGCATCTTGGACCACATACTATCAAGTGTCAAATTCGCACCTTTCAACCATGCCTTAAGTAGAGAATGAGCCGACTCAACGCGGGAAGTAACCGTGTTACCGAAATTTAGGACATCGTTTATAACATAGCACAAACTTCTCCTTGTGTTCACCCCAAGTATTCCCAATATAGTTCGCCAAGGAAACCCACTTGATGCGAAAACACTCCCAAGTTCTTTGAAACTGTTCCCCGGTAAATGCATCGATCACCCTTAGCCAACCCGATTCTGGATTATAGTGGACATGATTTCTAACCACTCCGTCTTATAAGTTCATGGCTTTGCCATTGATGGCGCGGTTCATGTGCCAACGACACAACAAATTACTAGAACCGAGAAATAATACCTCTCGCAGAGCAGCGATCTAACCCAACTCTCGGTATAGGATGTCCAACGACCTCCTCAACAATGTGCACATGCAATAAGGAACGAAGAGACGGCCGGGATAACACCGAATATCTCAACGAGTGGATTCTTGTAGGTGTTTGTCTTGTATGTCAAATCAATGAGCATGACATAATGATAGGCTCGAAAGAGCTTCACGACTTTGGGATGTGCCATGAATATATGAGATATTTGTCGTGTCTCGGGACCATTCTCATGCCACTGCACATAATTCGCTTCTACGACAAGAGCAAACATTTGTTGTGCGGTGTTCCTTCCACCTCTAAATTCCCGCCTCAGTTGTTTTGTCTCGTTAAAATTATGATTATTTGACGGTTGAGGTTTACTCGACGGTCTTTGGTGAAGACCGTTTTTAATATCTCTTGGGAGAACACCGATCCTAAATTGTTGCTTCACATAGGCTTTCTCCTCGTCATCCAATCCCGCAATGTGTCGATCACCGTCCTTATAAACCGCTAGGTCATGGTTGTGAAACCCTTTACCCTCGACGGTGATAATGTTCTAAACTATCCCGCTTTCGTCACCTTAACGCGGGTAGTTCTGCACGGCTCGGATACAGAATTTACAACTATACTTAATTGACCTCCGTCGACTATCGGTATCATCGGTTGGCGGAGGTCGGCCATGCCTTAAACATTGAAAGTACAAAGCCAACAATCTGTTCTTGGCCCCGTTATTTGCTTTAACCAAAGCAAAACCATTATCCATTGCAATCGTCTTCGCCCAATTAAAGGCTTCATCACTTGTCGCAAAATCCAATGTCGTCTCAAAAAATGGATTGTAATCAAAGTCATTATTACCGAAATACTCGAACGAATCCTATTTCATGAAAAAAAATATATAAAATATATTAGTAACTTAACATCTAATAACAAAAAATGGTTATTAACCGGGTTATATAAATAACTAAATGTCGGTACCATGGAAAAAAAATATACCAAAGACTACACCATGGCCAGGTGTTGAGTATCAACGTCTGACCATGGTCAGACATCGAGTTCAATGTCTGACCATGCTAAGACGTTGATACTCAACGTTTGGCCATGGTTAGACATTGAACTTAACGACTGTCCATGGTCAGGAAGTTGAGTATCAATGTCTACCCATGGTGTATTTTTTCTTCAATAAAATGTTCTATGTTCCGCAATTGAATTCGATCTTAACTAAATGTAACGTAAATCAATTAACAAAAATATTAATTAACAAGCAAATAAAAAATTATGGAAAAAAAAAAGAAATTTTAAGTTGCGGTTAATTTGTAAACGTACCGAAGATTGTTCGTCCGTTATGATAATCGATTTAGAAAAATTGTTGTTGTATTTTTTTTAGTATAATTTGATTATTTTTGGGAGAGTTTGAGAAGACATAGAGACGATAGATAAAGAGTTTGAGATGAGAGAGAGAAGAGAGATATAGAGTTTGAGTGGAAAAGGGCAAAATTGTCTTTCGTAATGAAAATATCGTCAATATTTCCTAAAACGTCGTCAATGTTTACTAATCCTCATATTTAATTCTTAATTATAGTGTCCGATTACAAAATATCGTCGACTTTTTATAACAAATCGTCGACAAAAAAGACGATATGTACCATTTTCCCCCTCTCCCTTACTCGAAGGTTTTCCAGAAATCATGAACATAAGAAAGATGGACTCTCTTACCCTTGTTCTTCAGATGAATCAAATGACAAGTACAAGGTAAGCCATGATCAGTTTATAACGCACACCCACATCGATGTTCTAACCCAATGCCCAACTCAATCCCTCTCCTAATTTCATCCTCCATAATCTTAATTGTGTTGGTAGACACATTTCCTTGCAACAAGGAAAACATACAGTTAGTTATTCACGGTCTACTTCTTGATTGTTCGAGTTCATTTCTAATTTTGGAGTATTGAGCTTCACGCATATAATGGATACAAGATCACATGGTATCCAGTGTAAGATGAGCACTTTTCAACTAAGATTTCAAAAGAGAGTGAGCGGACTCTACACGGGAAGTGGTTCCCGATATGGTGTGGGAAAATATCCGTATACTTCCCTTTAAATCATACAGGATTATAATGAAATTAAGATTATATGATTAATAGTCATAAACGAAAATGCATAATAAACGAGAGATTAGAAATAACCTTTAGTCCTTGCTTAAAGGCCTAAGAACAATATCAAAAAGATGATATCTCCTAATCGTAGCACCCAAGATAGAATGAGAAATGCCCTTTAATTTGCTAGAATATTTTTGTCAAAAGTTACTGTTAACTTTTTGATCTTGTGATGTGAAGAGATGGAGGCACAAGTGAGAAATGAATTAGGGTTAGAATTTTTTTTCTTCACTTCCCACTTGTCTCACGGCTCAAATAGGGTTTTTATGAGGAGATTTGTCTCCTCAAAATAACTACCCATTGTCCGAAAATTCCAGAGTGAATCTGGACTTTATTTCGGTTAAATTCGCTTTAATATATAATGTGTATTATTATTATAAATGTCATTTGTGCTGTCATGTATTAATATGTCCATACAACATTTTGTAGTCGATACATTAATACCGGACTGACAACATCTAATATGACAATCGTATAATATATACGTTAATTATAATTATCCGTATAATTATAATTTGCTAATTCAATATAACATTTTATATTCAATTTACGAATTAACATTTTAATTCGCATAAGCTTACATTATATATATGCTGATTAAATACAACAGTTTATATTTAATTACAAATTACTTTTAATTCGTCTCAGCTTATATTATTTAATCGTTATTAAATAATCGTCTCATCATCACATTGACTAACCTTTTAGTCAAATACACTGACTAACCTTTTAGTCATATAATAGGGCATCAATATGATTATTTTCTCAAATAATCACATCTCTCAAACACATCCTTTAGGTGTGACTTTTAGGGACCAGTTGATCACCGCCATCTGTATGACAATAACGTCAAAATTATCTAGCAAGCCAACCGTTATTGATAAACGTTAATCAACTGATTATTATACAAAGTATACCCTGTGAACCTAAAGAGATTTATTTATGTTATTGCACTAACTGGAGGACACTAGCTCCAACAATCTCCCACTTGTCCGTACAAGTGTATGTGCGATAACCGATTCTCATATCCATAATAAATTTCTCCCACTCAATGTAAACCAATTTGCAAAGTCCGTATTCACAAAGGTTGTAGTTTACAAGTGATCAGTATCAAGAGTGGTTTCCTCGACTAGAGAGTAACTTAACTGATAAACGAATCTTTATTCGAGCATGGCCATGCATTTCAGTTACAACTCCTCGAGTGGCCCTGAGAAATAACATAACCTGATAAAGGTTGGAGATTTTCTTCAACTCGAATCTTGCAGATACAAGCGCAGTATGAAATGACTGCTTAAAATCTCAAGAGACAGTCGATAGTCAAAAGAATCGACTCTAGGAACACTATGGACGTCCTATCCACGACCTGGCACCTAATGTTCTGAAACATTTAGGACTCCATAACGTTTTCACAAAATTGTCCTGCGAGGTATCATTATAACTCGCATATGTGATCGATCAGTCAACTGTTTGACTTATGGCTCGTTAAACCCACCATCAATCGACTTCACAGAATAATTGCCAGAGTTATCAGCTCATGTAGGCGATTACGGACCAAAACAAATATCATGTAATTCAGTTCACTTTGTAGTGTTCAATGTTGTCAGTACAACCCACATGAAAAACAAAATATAAAACAAAACGATGATTTCATAGACTTAGTTTTATGAAAAAGATACAGGTGTCTAATACAAATAAAACAACTAGTAACAACTCCAGGAACACGTTGGGACTTCCCATGGGCAATAACGTGCCCCCTTCATTCTTATCATATCTCATGGTTTTTGAGAGGATCTGCGACGTTATCATCCGTAGTCATCTTGTGTCTATCACTATCTCTCCCTTTGCTCCACGTAATCCTCCATCATGTGAGCCTTCCGTTGTAACATGCTTAGACACTGTTGCTTGGACTTAGCTCCTTAGCCTGGAAATGGCACCCACTATTATCACAATAGATGGTGATCGGGTCATCCGAACTAGGAACTACAGTTAGTCCCTGTAAGAATTGACGCATCCATATAGCTTCCTTCGCAGCCTCTGAAGCAGCATAGTACTCGGACTCAGTCGTAGAATCTGCTATAACACTTTATTTGGAGCTTTTCCAGCTGACCGCAGCGCCATTAAGAGTAAAAACGAATCCAGACTGAGATTTCGAGTCATCTCGATCCGTTTGGAAGCTAGCATCTGCGTAACCGATTGCGCATAGCTCAGTGTCTCCTTCATAAGTCAATCCCCAATCCTTAGTCCTCCGTAGGTACTTAAGGATATTCTTAACAGCCATCCAGTGTGTTTCACCTGGATTGCCTTGGTACCGACTCGTCATACTCAATGCATATGCCACGTCAGAACGTGTGCATATCATGGCATACATGATCGATCCTATAGCTGATGCATAAGGAACCCTACTCATGCTCTCGACCTCTTCCGATGTCTTTGGTGCCTTGCTGAGCTTTACTCAAATGCATCCCAGAGACCATTGAAAGGTTCCCCTTCTTGGAGTTGGTCATTGCTGAACCCCTCAAGAATCTTATCTATATAAGACTCCTGACTGAGGGATAACATCCGTCGTGATCTATCTCTGTAGATACGGATCCCCAAAATTCTTTGTGCTTCACCCAGATCTTTCATCTGGAAATGGTTCTTTAACCAAACTTTTACCGAAGTTAATAGAGGTATGTCATTCCCAATCAAGAGTATGTCATCGACATACAATATTAGGAAGACAATCTTGCTCCCACTCGACTTGATATATAAGCATGGTTCCTCGACCGATCGAGTAAATCCATTCTCTTTTATCACGTGGTCGAAACGATGATTCCAACTCCGAGAAGCTTGCTTAAGTCCATAAATGGAACGCTTAAGCTTGCATACCTTCTTAGTATTTTTAGGATCAATGAAACCTTCGGGTTGTACCATGTACAACTCCTCCTCCAAATAACCGTTTAAGAAGGCGGTTTTCACATCCATTTGCCAAATTTCATAGTCATGAAAAGCGGCAATCGCTAAGATTATCCGAATGGAACGCAGCATGACTACGGGTGCAAAGATTTCATCATAATGCAAACCGTGCACTTGAGTGAAACCCTTTGCCACTAGTCGTGCCTTGTATGTATCTGGTTTTCCTTCTACAGAATGCTTTATCTTGTAAAGCCATTTGCACTGAAGAGGCCGAACCTTATCAGGTAAGTCAACCAGATCCCATACGTTATTCTCATACATAGAGTCCATCTCGGATTGCATGGCTTCAAGCCATAGCTTAGAGTCGGAACAGGTCATAGCACCTTTATAGGTAGCGGGTTCGTTACTCTCTAGGAGTAAAACGTCATCTCTCCCATTCTCCTCGCCCATACCAATGTATCTGTCTGGAGGAATGGAGACTCTACCCGACCTCCTGGGTTCCTCAGGAATATTTACCGCAGCCGATGATGAAGGAACAGTTTCCTCCATTGGTTGCTCGGTTGTTGGTTCTTGAACCTCCGGCAGATCGAAGGTTCTATCACTCGTCTTGTTCTCGAGAAATTCTTTCTCTAGAAACTTCGCACTACCCGCAACAAAAACACGTTGTTCGGTAGGCGAATAAAAGTAATGACCAAACATTCTTTTTGGATAACCAATAAAGTATGTCTTGACCGATCGCGGGCCGAGCTTATCCTCGTGTCTCCACTTGACATAAGCCTCGCAGCCCCAAACCCGAATAAAGGACAAGTTAGGGACTGTTCCCTTCCATAATTCATATGGAGTCTTGTCAACAGCTTTAGACGGACTTCGGTTAAGTATTAGAGCAGCTGACAAAAGAGCATATCCCCAAAATGAGTGAGGCACAACCGTGTGACTCATCATGGATCGAACCATATCAAGCAATGTTCGATTTCTCCGTTCGGACACACCATTCAATTGTGGTGTTCCAGGTGTTTCCAGGTGGAGTTAACTGTAGTACTACACCACAGTCTTTAAGGTGTCGATCAAACTCCTTCGAAAGATATTCGCCACCACGATCTGAACGTAGTGCTTTACTCTTTCTATCCAGCTGGTTTTCAACCTTATTCTGGAATTCCTTGAACTTGTCAAAGGACTCACTTTTATGCTTCATTAAGTAGAAATAACCATATCTACTCAAATCGTCCGTGAAAGTGATAAAATACCTATAGCCATCTCTAGCGTTGATTGACATAGGTCCACACACATCAGTATGTATGAGTCCTAATAGGTCAGCAGCGCGCATTCCAACACCTTTGAAGGAAATCGATTCATTTTGCTGGGAGAATGATCACAACGTGCCCAAAGCCTTCATAGTCACATGGGGAGATAGTACCATATCAATGAGCTTTTCTAAAGCGTTTAATTTAGTGTCCATACGGCAATGCCATAGATAGGTTTGATCTTTGTCACAAACCTTTGCTTTCTTATTACTCACATGCATTATCTCTGTGGTTTGATCTAAAACATATATTCCATTTATGGAAACAACTTTACCATAAATCATATCGTTCAAAGAGAAAATACAGCTATTATTCTTTATTACAAACGAAAATCCGTCCTTATCAAGTACGGAAACTGAAATAATGTTCTTAGATAAACTGGGTACATAGTAACAGTTATTAAGAAATAACTCAAAACCACTAGGGAGTTGGATTACATATGTTCCCACTGAAACGGCAGCAACTCTAGCTCCATTCCCCACCCGCAGGTCCACATCACCCTTTGCGAGAGTTGTGATGCTTCTTAGGCCCTGCAAATGATTACACAGATGAGAACCACAACCAGTATCTAGTACCCAAGTTCCGAAACTTGCATGGTTCATCTCAATCATATGAATAAAAGATGACGTACCAACAGGAGTGGCGCGGCCTGATTTTACGTCTTCAGCATACACGGGACAGTTCCGCCTCCAATGCCCAGTCTTGTGGCAATGGTGGCACTCCACGTATTCTTTGCTCTTTGTCTTGCCTTGTGAGCTACCGCTAGTCTCACCAGGCCCACTCTTGACCTTTCCTGGCTTTTTGAACTTTTGCTTCCCTACAGCTAGGTCAGCTTGAGCCTTGCCCTTACCCCTACCCCTACCCTTGTTGTTAATCATGAGAACGTCCTGTTTCACGCTCCCACTCAATTTCAGATCACTCTCGGTCTGTACGAGAAGTGAGTGGAGCTGATGAAGACTTTTCTTCATATCATTCATATAGTAATTTGCCCTGACAAGGGCAAAACCATCATGAAGTGAATGGAGCACACGATCAATAATGATCTTCTCATCGATTTTACAACCAAGAGCCTCCAGCTTCTCGACATTCTCGATCATAGCAAGAATGTGTGGGCTAACCGCTTGGCCCTTCTAGAGTTTCGCTTCAAAGAAGCGACAGGTATACTCATAGCTAACGATCCTCGGAGCTTTCGAGAACTCGTTAGAGAGAGTGGTGAAAATCTTGTTTGCACCCTGGGCTATGAATCGCCTCTGCAAATTGGATTCCATTGCAAAGATGAGTACGTTCTTTAACGCACCTGCCTCCATAACGAAATCACTATAAGCAAGTGATTCATTTGCTCCTGCATTGGGGCCTGGGTTAGTCGGTAGTGGCTCAGTCAAGTACTTGAGCTTACCGTCAGCAATGGCAGCATTCCGTCATGCCGCCTCCCAGTCCGCAAAGTTGGACCCATCATTCTTCAGTCGCGTGGACTGATTCATGTTGTCCATAAAGATCTTTAGCCAGGACTCGCGAGCGAGTGTAGCACTTGGCATTGGGTCGTATGTACGTCCAGCCATTTGTTATTTTAAGCAGTTATATCTATATATAACGTATTCAAGAAACTGTGAAAAGAAGAAAAAATTATGATAAGTTTCATCGTTTTAAAATTAAGTCTTAATGCAAAAACTGTTTAATGCGATGACTCAAGCATTTATACAATTGACCTCCCTCAAGAATTATATAAATGATCCCAAGACTCAATTTCTGTAAATTGATAAGCCAACCTTTTGGCTAATTCTACCTTTAGAATTCTCGGTCGATAAATTTCTTTAAATTCTATCTTATAGTCCATTATAATCCCGAGATATTACTCGTACTATAATGTTGAGATAAAATAGGTCAACACTCACTACTTACCCAACGTAGAAGGGGTCATATTATGACTTCCGACGAAGAAGGGGTTCATAGAAGTTTTTCCTATAAAGACTAATCTCAATTTTCATTTTCGAGGAAGATCCCATCATCTTAAATTTAATTCATTTTAAGTGAACAAATTCTAGCATTTCGTGAATGATTTAGACTAAGGTGATGGCCCTAGGAACGAGTGACATCTGTATGTCTATGATGAAAATTCAAACTATATGAAACATTTTTCATGCATTTTAGGTGGTTTGGTTTAGGCGGAATATGATGCAGTTATTTAACATGTGAATGAAAAACAAAAGAACGGAAAAATACGTAAACTATTACAACGGTCCTAGTGTGGCCTATCTACCAAAAAGAATAGTAAATACAAGTTTGGAATCCATCCTTATGGACCCGAGAAGCTTGACTTTGTCTCATCTTGGTCCATGTAGCGGGAGTGAGCATCCGATCTCCATCTCTAGTCTTCTTAAAATTACATTTAAAAATTACAAAATAAACCTATTTACATTCTAATTCCAAAACATAATTAAAAGAAAATAAAAGGAGATTCGAGATCTCAAAATTACATCAAAACCATGTTTTCATCATTACGAAAACATGATTAACTATAAGTCACACTAGATATTACATTTTTCAACCAATTGCAAAAATACGTAAAATAAACCATTCATTCATTCATTCAACAAAAAAATGCATCAACTATATAAATTAATACTACAAAACATAATTCATTAATTATGTTGATTAATTATCCAAACCACCATTCAAACCGATCAAAATTATGTGACAATTCCTTAATTGCCCACAACAATTTTAATCTGTTTGAATGGTGGTTTGGATAATTAATCAACATAATTAATGAATTATGTTTTGTGGGAAATAACTGTTTACATCCCCTTAAAATTTAGGATTATAACAAAATTATATAATATGAAATTGCAAGTCATAGATATGAAAACGATACAAATGTAGAGAAAATGAATTAAACCTTTGGTCCTTAGCAAAATCGGCCTAAGAACAGATAACAAAATAGATATCCTCCTAATTGTCTCACCCAAGATAGATCGAGATATGCCTTTCTCCTTTGCTAGAAAGATCTATTCAAAGTTACTGTTAACTTTTTAGGTTTTGTGTTTAGTGTGTGATGGAGGCACAAGTTGAGAGAGTCAAAAAAATTAGGTTTTAATTTTTCCTTGCTCTCTTTGTATCTCACGGCACCTCCAGGTCAATTATGAGGAGATTTAGTCTCCTCAAATAACTACCCATTGACTGGAAAAAAATCCGAGTGTATCTGGACACTTTTTTCGGTCATTTTAGCTTCTAATATATTGTAATACATTATAATCGTCATTAGTCAAAGACCGACATTATAATACATCATTAATTATAAATATCCGTATATTTATAATTTTCCAATTAATTATAACGGTTTATGTTTAATTAGCTTACATTATATACAACAATTAAATATAACATTTTATATTCCATTTACGAATTACAGTTAATTCGTCTCAGCTAAATTTATTTAATCATTATTAAATAATTATATCATCATCACATTGACTAACCTTTTAGTCAAAAACACCGACTAACCTTGTAGTCATTTAATAAGGCATCAATATGATTATTTTCTCAAATAATCACATTTCTCAATCACATCCTTTAGGTGTGACTTTTAGGGACCAGTTGATCACCGCCATCTGTATGACGATAACGTCAAACTTATCTAGCAAGCCAACCGTTATCGATAAACGTTAATCAACTGATTACAATACAAAGTATACCCTGTGAACCTACAGAGATTTATTTATGTTAGTGCACTAACTGTGGAGGACACTGGCTCCAACAAGACTATCCTCCATAATCAGCTGTAGAACCTTCCCAACTACCATGGTATCACCAGAAATAGTGTCGTCATCCAACTATCAAGCCTGCACACTCAAGGCAATCGAGTCCCAGATCTTATAAACCAAAGGGTGAAGCACCAAAGCGAAAAGCAGCGGACCAAAAGGATCACCCTATTGCACCCCCTGACAAGACCATAAAGTGTGATCCCAATAATAAAACCTGACAGGACCACAATAGAAAAACTCAATCCAATGGGAGAGCACAGGACACTGACGACGAACTTCAGGTAACATGATCTCATGGTCAACCAATTTAAAGGCATTATGGAAATCAACCAATAGCATAGAAAGTCCCACATCAGTACCACGGTCCTCAACAAACTGATTTAAGGCATACAAAATAGCCTCTTCACCACCGGAGACCCCGACCCAAAACTGGAGACCATCTAAATAACCAGACAGCGACGGGCCAATAAAAAAAGCACCAACCTTTGAGACAAGGCATCACCAAATCGTGCCCACAACAATAGGATGAATACCGACGCCTAATTTAATAAGCGGGGTGAGCAGAGCACTGGCAATGTACTCACCTAGACTCTGCAGACATCTACCCTCAAGATACAGGTTGACCACCAGAGATATAGAGGTGATCAAATCATCAGAGACGGCAACATCGGCTCTGCTCAAACAATCCAAAAGGTGCTAGGCATGAAACCCGTCCCTCCCACAAGAAATACCACGCGGAAAACTTCTAACCATGTCCAAAGCAACAGTCGGAGACGCAATAAGGGGATAGTGGTCTAATGGAAAAGGCGTCAAGGTAGGAGAAGGAACGAAGGGGTGCTTCTCCTTCAAAGCCTCTAAAGTGCCAACATCATAAGGAGCAATGCCATAAGAAGAAAGTACACGAACATCAGTAGTATAGTGTCCGTCACAAATCTTCCGCCGACACTGCCGAATATTTAGCTCACTCGTATCAGGGTCTTCTGAAAAACGAAAGAAGAAGAAACCTCAGCCAATGTCTCACGCAGGAGCTGCAAAGTGCCCCCAGACACCCCCCAAGTACGAATGGCAATGGAAATACTCTCCTCTTGACGATGACGCTTGACAACATACCTACACTCAAGAATACTTATAGGGGAGAAGGTCGTAAGAATACAAAGGGGCAACACAAGCAATTTAATCTAGCAAGATAGGTCATCCGGGGAGCCCGCTACATCATCAAGAGCCCCCTTAAGGACCCGATAAAACCCAAGAGAACACCGAGGAGGAATGGATTTAACAGTACGCAATCCCCAAGAGAACAAGAGATTGAAGATAGACCGCATCTAAACCACCCACTAAATCAGACTCCACGCCTACATCAGACAATGAAGACGGAGGAGGTGATCTGGGAAGATCATAGAGTATAAAACGAGCTACTCCATCACCGGGGGTGCAACAAAATTTGAACCATGACGACACAAAGAACGCAAGGTGTGAGTTTTAAAGCAAACTCCACATAACCAAATACCCATACGCTTAAACGTAACCTCCGCCGCAGAAAAAATAGTCAGAGTAAAGGAAAGCGTTTGACGTGTATTTACCTGAGCATCACCCCAAAAATGACAATCACGCAGAAGGGTGATCATGTAGGTTTTAACAAGTCCATTACCACTACCATCCTGACAACTGCAAATAGGGTTGAGCAAAACCGGTTATCCGCTCCGGTTTGTAAAACCGGTTTTAAAAATCACTATTTGCAAAACCGGATCCGAACCGGTTTTTTTAAAATTTTAAAACCGAAACCGAAAACCGGTTTATCCGCACCGGTTTTCATCATTCTAAATAATAACCCTATTTCAGTTCAACTTTTTTATTGATTTGATGATTTACTTTTTTACTGATTTCTTAAAACATGAAAAATGAAATGAGGATTTGGGATTTTTATTTTGTTTGGACCGATTGTTTGCTTAAAAATTTGAGTATTTTTTTTTTTCTAAAAAAAATAAACCGGTTCATAAACCGGTATCCGGTTTGAATTTTCTATGACCCGAATCCGCTCCGGTTTTTCAACAAAAAAACCGAAAATTCGGAGTCCATTTTTCGGTTTTCGGTTCGGTTTCGATTAAAAATTTCGGTTCGGACTTTTTTGCTCCGCCCTAACTGCAAAGACCCACAAAAGGACAATGGAACCGTACAAGATCGGGCATGACAACAACAACTTACACGTGCATGGGAAAAAAACGCATGGAAAGAAAAACAAAAAATAAAATAAAATAAAACCCTAACCCATAAAACAACCTAAACCAACGCCGATAGAACACCCACCAAGCCGCAGCGACAAACACCATCAGCTTAGACGTCCAACCAAACATCGGCAACCACCCGCAGCCAAGCAGTCCGGCCAAAGAATGGCAAAACCACCACACGACCAAACAAAACCACGACTGCAGCGCAAAACCAAGAATCGGCACATAACACTAACCGACCACCCTCAACCTCAGACGTGAGGTCAGAAGTCCGACGAGATCCACCCACATCGAACCGCAGCAGCAGCAGCAACCAGTAGGCACTACGGCAACGCACGAAACAAGCGAACCCTAGCCAAACTGCAATGCTGAAGACGTGAAACAACAACCACACGCGGCCGGAGGTATCGGGTCCCGTTGACTGACGTGGTCAGAAGGTTGGCAGGCCGCACATGCGACACTACCCCAATGAAAAAAACACGAACGTCAAACTCAAAAGAAAAACGCAACACCGCAAGAACAACAACCGCCAACAAAATCACCCTGGCCGGTGACGTGAAGTCTGGGTGGCCGGTGGGGCGACAATCTCCGACAGCAACCACTAAAAAACGCAGAAAACTCTTCTCCCTCTCTCCCTCTCTAAACGCTCAAATTCAAATTACTTATAATTGATCACTGATTATGACTATCATTATTATTTCAGTTCAGTTCAGTCTCATTAAGTTTAGTTCATTTCAATTCAAGTTAACTCAAGTTGAACAATACACATAATTACATCATTGTCGATTTGGTGATCGTAAAATATGCGAGGAAACAAGAAAAGTAAGACACTCGAAGTGAAAATACTCCGTATCAGTTAGTTACCAAACAAAAAAAAAGGAAAGAGAGAGAGAGAAGTGAAGGAATTATAATTGTCTACTTCCCAAACAATACATACATACATACATACATACATACATGTTATTACACGCCATAAACACACATATATGATATATATACACACATACAAACTTACTAACTTCTTGATTAATTAACATTTAACATTTAACATTTAACATTGTTTCACTCCATTAAAACTCCTTTCTTCAACATTCTTCCATCTCTCTCCGATGGACCGTCACGGTTCGACGGACGAACATACCCAATCAGATCAACGTCCAATTCGCCTTCAAGGTCTTTTTTTTTATTTCATAATGTGGGATCAATGTTGATCAAATCATTATTTTATTTCATTCCAATTAATGGGTTCTTGATTAATTTGTGTTTTATGATTTTGATTTTCTGGGTATTGAGTGTAGAAGGGATGTGGCAGCTGGGATTGGGTGAAACGACGTCGTATCCTGTCAGACCGGGTGAGCCAGATTGCATTTACTATTTACGGAAAGGGTTTTGTGGCTATGGCGATCGTTGTCGTTTTAATCATCCCCTTCATCGTTTCACTTCTCAGGTACGGACTCATTTTTACTGTTCAATCTACTTTGATCTTTGCAATCTATTTACTAGTTTTATTTTGGGAATTTTGTGTTTACAGGATATTGTGATCCTTCCTAATTTTACTTTAGCTTTGTTTCTACTCTATTAGTTTTTGTTTGATTATTTACTAATTGTATATGGTAACTTTATTAAATTTACTTGGAGTTTAACTTGGAAAGATGACATTGTGTAGGCGGTCGGAGGCGTGGTAAGGTTGGGTGGAGTAGACTACCCGGAGCGATCCGGGCAACCAATTTGTCAGGTTTGTCCAACTGGGTTTTATATTTTCAGCTTTTTTTTATGTGAAGAATGGTCCTTTACTCTGGGGTTAATGTTTGAGATGAACTTCCTGATATCATGTAGAATATGTGATATATTTTGACTGATGAAAATTGTGTCTTTCAACGGTGCAGTATTATATGAGGACTGGATCTTGTAAATTTGGTTCCTCATGTAAGTATGATCATCCGAGGCAAGGAGCTAGTTCTGATAGCTCGTTTGGGGTCAACATTTATGGATATCCTATGCGCCCGGTTCGTATTGTATTCATTTTATTAATATTCAGGATTCTTATGTCATTTAAGTTTATGGTTTGCTTGGGATAGACGTGCTTCTTCTTACCAAACAATAGAATTAAAAACAAAGGGAAAGAAGAAGAATATGATAGTAATGTAGGGTAGAAAACGGGGTGATATGAAGCTAGTACTCCTATATGGAGATAAAGCGCAAAAACTGTAAACGGGGGATGGCGATTGGCGAACTGCCGAACTATTACTCCCCTGTGGAGGTAATGTATTAACATAAGAGGATGGGAAATATTCCCTCCCTTTCTCGTTTCCTCCCTTCCCCTACACATCACGTTCCTCCATGATCTTTTTGCTTTAGGCTTTAATACTCCCTTAATAATTACCCTATCAAAGCGAATCTTAACTGTGCTTTACCCTATCAAAACGAAAGACTGATGCTTTCTAAGCATGCAGGGTGAAAAAGAGTGTGCTTACTATATGAAAACAGGGCAATGCAAGTTTGGAATGACATGCAAATATCATCATCCACAGCCTGATAATGTACCAGTTGCTGGACCAACGCCTGGTCTCATTCCACAGTCTCCTTCTCCTGCTGCTCAGCCTTATGGAATGGTTGCTGGCAGCTGGTCTGCTGTTAGGCCATCGATGATGCCTGGCTCATACATCCAAGGGCCTTATGGACCAATGTTGTTGTCTCCTGGTGTTGCTCCCTTTTCTGGTTGGGCACCATACCCAGTAAGTGCATTATGCCATGCCTAGTACATTGAAGCTGCTTAGAATTCGATGCAACATCAACCTTTTACTGCCTAGAATTCCAATTATGTCCGTCTTCTAGGTTTTGAGTTTTTAATAGAAAAAAGAGTCGAAATGATGGCCCAGAAAATTCTTGTAACTTTCCCTTTTTTTCTTCCACCTGCGCTTAGTTTGCTTCTCCTTTTGCCTTAGTCTTATATCTTATATATCTTAAAGATCTAAAAACTATGAAAGTTAATAGGTACAGTGCTAGTTCGTTTAATATCATAAATGAAAGATGATTTTAATCTTTTATTCTTTATATGTTCAACTGTTACAACAGATTAAAGTCTTTTTATTCAAATATATCAAGTATTTGAAGCACTGTTTGTAACTTTGGTCATGTTCGGCTTGTTTAATCACAACAGCAATGCAATAAACTTATTTAGTTGAAATTACATGCGGAATTAAACATACTCAATTTCTTAAATGCCTTTCACAGGCACCTAATCCTATGACAACCCCCACTACCCCACCATCAGTGGGAGCTGGCCAACTTTATGGGTTAACACAATTATCACCATCAGCACCTGCGTACACTGGGGGCTACCAAGCGTTACTTTCAACTGTTGGTCCTTCAAGTGGGTTCTTGAAGGAACACTCGTATCCTCAAAGACCAGGGCAGCCCGAGTGTCAGTATTACCTTAAGACAGGGGAGTGCAAATTTGGTTCGTCGTGTAAATACCATCATCCTGCAGAATGGGTTGCTCCTGAAACAAGTTCGGCTCTTAGTCCCATGGGCCTCCCTCTTCGTCCAGTATGTATTTATCATCCCTTACTGGATACTTTTGTCTTGAAGTTAAAAATGGAATTTGTTGTGTATTTGCATCATCATGTCCTCATTTTCTTGATACTATAGTTTTTCTTTGAGCTGCTGTGCATTTTTGGAAACGATTGAATGGTGGCATGCAGCTCTCTGAAGTGAAATATTTTCCGAAACTTACGAATGATTTCATTTTGAGTATATAACTATTGTTCTAATCATAATACTCACTCTTTGATCTGACTAGATTAAGAATAATCTAGAAATGTTAAATTAACAAAAAAAAAAAAGGGAAAAATTGTGCATCCGCAACCAGGACAAAGTGACAAACTAGAACACACATTAGATAATTCCTGACCCTTGTGCTTTGAATTGTTCACTACAATAGTCCAATTAATGTTACAACATCATACCACGACCTTTCTTTTCTAGCTGTGCATGAGCTATCTTTGTTTGTTATATGATTATATCTAGTTTGCCAGTCATCAGATTCCAAGTGTAAGGCTGATGCCCTTCCTTCTTGGTACATGGCGTTCTTTTTGCCTCCCTTTACACAAGGAACTAGGAGGGTAAGTGAGGATATCTTAGTTGTAATAGAGAGTAAATGAACAAATATTGGATTTGGAAGAGGCAGACTTTGCATTTTGGGATATTCATGTGTGCTTCTTGTTTTTGCTGATACGAGTGTGGAAGTGTCGATTTTTTTTGGGGTTTTGACGAAGTAAAAAGTAGTGATATAGTATTGGAAATAACAAACATCTTTTATGGTATTTATGTTTAACAAGAAAAAAGGAATCAGAACAAACAATATGAGTGCAGAAACTCGACTTGATTTCACTAGATCTTGGTTATTAAAACCTATGTTACCCCACTTATGCATTGAAGATTGATTTTTAAACCAGCGTACATAATAAGCATTGTATTTGTGAGTGAAATTTACATTCCAAAGTATCTATATTGTTCTCGTTATACATGTAATGATACTGTTGTTATTTACATATTGTAGCATGTATTTCCTTTCAACCTCCGTCTAAGTTGGTTTAATTTTTTTAATTTTTAAATGTGAGTTTTCTTGTCATGATTTGCCATTTGTTTATAATCTTGGCTTATAAATGGGTATTTGGAAACTATTGGATTGAAGGAGGTAAGTAACGCCTAGCGGTGAATTATCTAGCTTCTAAAATATCCATTCAATGGGTTACAACTAGATAGCTTCCGACAAACTTTTTCAAACCTACTGAATATTCTAGTTTAATTATTATTTTTCTTTTTTTTGTTTATTAATTGTTCTCACCCTTTTGAGACATGTGAGGAGGTGGATTTGTCCTCTCTAAGCACCGTTATTTTCAGTTGTGGGCTTGTAGATTGGATATCGAAGATCATGTTTAAATTCAAATGTAAAAAAAAGTCGTGACTGAGTTATAAGAAACATTACTGCGAATGCATTTTGAGGCGTTCTATTTTGAAACCTAATCTCAAACCGAGATTCGATACCATGGTGAAACTTCTATGAATTTCGGAAGAAGGAGCTTTCTTTTTGTTTATAAGGAACGTTGTTACTTTTTTGTTGACAGCGAAACATTGTTGTTAGATCATTTCTTCGAAAATAAATATATACTCCGTATTTCATTTTTCTTGAAAGTTATTTTTGGTGATGATAAAATTTGATCTTGCTCTTCTTTTCCGATGTTAGGGTACACCTACTTGTAGTTACTATGCTGCACATGGCGTTTGCAAATATGGTCCTGCATGCAAGTTTGATCACCCTATGGGAACACTAAGCTACTGTCCCTCTGCATCATCTCTCTCTGACATGCCGGTTGCACCCTATCCTGTAGGATCTTTGACTGGAACACTTGCCGCTTCTTCCTCATCATCAGATTTGCGGGCTGAAGTAAGCTCAGGCCCCACCAAAGAACCCGCTACCACCTTGACATCTTCTTTGAGCATATCAAGCGGATCGGTTGGCTCTGTATCCTCCAAAAGCGGATCAATCTCTCAATCTGATATTCAACAGTCTAGTCAGAAAGTGGCTTCATCAGGCACAGGTACCGGAACCACTACCACTACTCATACAGGTGCTCCAAGCTAAAGCATCTCAGGAAGTATATATTATATATATTTCCCACATTTTTGCTTTTGTAGATGAAATATTCAGTAATTATCACAACCCATATTCTTTTGCACAAACCCAAGGCAGGAGATCTTATCTTACACACAGCTCTTCGACATCCATGTTCATATATTATCACAATGGCCATCCTTTTCTCATCTTAAATAAGCCATTTTGTACCTTCTATCTCCTGAAAATAAATACAGTATAAAATATACCTTTCCTCCGAAAAAGCACTTTCCCAACAAGAGTCCATCAATCCATGTATGTTCATCCTTCCTTCTGTGAACCTTTGTCCCTCGTCTGTCTTTGTTTCTCGTACGAGTAATGGAACAAGCTTCCCATCCCCAACATTGAAATGGGTTAACTGGGAGTCCACATTGTTCCGCTGTATTTTCTTCTTTGCTTTGCTTCAGAAAAGCCAGTTGAAGAAGACCTTAACAAGGCAGTAGCTTACTGCCTTCACATAAGTACATTGAAAAACTTTATTATGACAATTGAAATGTTTATTGGTAATTTAAATTTTATCATTTGATACATAACTTAAATTTGAAGAAAGGTTTTAACTTTATATTTTTGTATTTGTAAAATTTGCATATTTACTCCTGTAATTGGTGAACTATCTGGCAGTGATGTGTTCAGTAACTATATGCGTCTCTGAGCTGAAGTAGAGTCCTCTTGCTCCCTTCGGTATGGGCTGCCAGCTTGCCCGGTAAACCTGGCCCAATCAATCCAAAGTAAAATGACAAGAGTTGAACCAGCGTCCGATCAAAATAACTCAATTATGACCCGAAAGCCGACCCATCCGGACCCAAACTTTGTTCATACGAAGTTGACTCTGACCCTTGAAATCCTTAATGACTTGATAAATACCCAGTGTCCCATCCAAAAAAAAAATTGATTATTCAGTCAATGCATTACATATTTTCATATTATAATTCCCAATCACACCCAGAAATTCAAGAACTTTCGTGAGAAACTGTGCCACACATACAACCACAAGAACCGAAACCCGATATCTCAACCACCGCAGGTAGCCCATTATTCCTGGTTTGAGTGGCCTCTGTCGTATTGGATGGCTCTTTAGTTGGTGGAGGGGCGTCATCAGTGCCAACACGTGTGTACTCAAGAACATCCCCAGCACCATGAACACGAACACGAACACGAACACGAACACGAACGGGAACAGCGCCGCTTAATTAAAGGTCGGCTCGAACAATTGTAGGAAGGTAATGTATGAAAGTGGTACATATATCCTAGTTGCAGACTTCTTTTTTGTCTAACCATCCTCCAATTTTGTTTAAAAATAGGTCTGAAATCAGTTGATTAATAATAGGGGATCCGTTATCACCTTTTCTTTTTATCGTATGTATGGAAATTCTATCACTATTAGTTTTAAACCCGTGCAATATGTTGCTTAAAAATTTTGTGATTATAGAAAAATGTCAAATATTCATTATATCTTTTTATCAAATAATTACCTTTATAAATAATGTTTTAGAATAAACTATAAATCTCCCTGGTTTATGTTTAACAATTTTAAATTGTAAATGTAAATATTGAGTTATATAAAAGTCATATTTAAGATTCTAGATTTGAATTATAAATTTCATTTATAATTAGCATAAATGATACGTTTGTAAGGTCGATCAAGCAGTTGTAGTACTATATGTCCTCTTGTTAGCTAAATTAGTGTTCCTTCTTTCTTTTATAATAAGTGGGACAGTTTCACAAAGCTTGTTGACTTATAGACGATGAAACAAAATTATGTCAGTGAAAATTAACACAAAATTAGTGAAATAACATGGGTTTGATACTCCCATGTCCATGCAAATTGTTTAACCCATTTTTCATGTTTTCAAACCCGTGCCGAAGACCAGTGCATGTTTAAAATGAATATTCTGACCCATTTTTCATTTAATATCAGTTTTGAACTTTTTTGTTTTTAATTCATTTTTCTTATAGTCACTCTTTTTTTAATCATTTCTCTTTTTTTTTTTTTTCATATTAATAGGATTTGTACCTATTGATGTTCATTGTTAATAGTCCTCAATCCATGTACATTGCACGGGTATGCTATTTTAATCTTTGTTGTTTTGAAATTATGTAAAAAAAAAATTACGTAATTAATTTTTATCATATGGACTATTAGTTATATATCACAAACCTTATAAAGATAGGGTGAATGTAAGAATACATTTGACTTTCTACCTACATCCAAAAAAAATTAGTATATAAAAATTCAAAAAAAGAAAAAAACATATCATCAAATTGTTAATATAAAATGTTTCTAAAAAGATTCTCGTACTATAACATTGACCTTTATAATTTATGATTTAGAAGACTTGTTTAAAAGTGTAAGCTTATGCAAATTGCACTCATTTTTTAAAACCCGAGTTTTATCAAAGGTGTAAGGAGTATAAATATACACTATAAATTTATATTTTGTGGTATTACAGAATGTGCATATCTAAGATATGCATCAATTTATAGAGATAAGAGTTCAAAGTGTTTGTTCACAACTGAAAATGATGTGATACTTGTAACCATTTATGCCATAGCATAGTTGTAAGATTAATCAATAAAAAATAAATGTCAATGTTATTTAGGGGAGAACTAACTATTTAATGTTTTATAAGATGGTTTGTCTGCTTTACTAAACCCATGTCGGGTCAGTTAACACAATTTAAGATAACAAATTACATAACATCTACTCCATTCTAAAACATAAAATACGAAACTCGTTATATCTATTTAAAACATTAATACTTACAGAAAGCGTACTCATAGACATGGTTCCCCGTGGTTATACCTATCAAGCAGAAGTAATAACTTTTTTTTTAAATGATTTGTCCAAACGGTGAATTTTAAAATTGTATTTGTCACATATATCTATCTATCTATCTATCTATCTATATATATATATAGATTTAGGATCCGGTGGAAACGACCACTCGGTGCAAAAAGTGAAAACGTACTACCCCAAATACTAACACTACTTTTTCAACAATAAAAAACAACACTGACACTACTATTCTACTAACCCCTTATTAACGACACACTTACCCCAAAACAAAATCTCCCTCATCCCCATCGACGACCACCAACAATCGCTGGCAACCACCACCATGAAGACTTTCCAACCAGCCACCACCGTTACCAGACGCCGGCAAACAAACACGCCACCACAGATGCCGACAAACAACCTTCACCGTGAAGACTTTATCCACCTTATCTCTACCATCATTTAGTTTGCCCAATTCCTTTCTTCTCAATTTCTCTTCGCCCTTTTATTCATCGGACACCAGTCAACATCTACCGACCTCCGGTGGCGACTCTCACCGTCCCCTCTTCTACCTTACCACCTCATAAATTTCAACTCATTTCAATGTATCTATTGTAATTTTTGATGTATCTAGCCGCTATTTTAATGTATCTTAACATAGATACACAAAATTGGTTAATAGGTACATTAAAATTGGTTTTAGATACATCAACATATAAATGGGATACAGTAAGTTAACTTAGCCACCACTACCACCTCGCCCTCATTCGTCACCCTTGCCACTTCTTCTTCCGCCGTCCTTAAGTTCAGGTCAGGACCACCACGCCACCCCATCGTCGTTGTGTCAACCGTGAGCCACCATCACTATTCTCTTCTTCTCTTACTATTTCAAGACTTTCCTTATGATTATTTTCCTCTTATATCGACCACCACAGTTCCGCATCTTCCCCCTTACTGATTATTTTCACCGTCCCGATTACTTGAATTGGATCAGTAACGTTGATTTCGAGGACGGGATGTACAATTGATTGGTTAATTGAATATGTACAGTTCCGCATCTTCCCCCTTACTGATTATTTTCACCGTCCCGATTACTTGAATTGGATCAGTAACGTTGATTTCGAGGACGGGATGTACAATTGATTGGTTAATTGAATATGTACGATTGGTCGGTTTTGGGAGCAACAAATGCGGTGGCGAGCTGGCTTTAATTGAATGGCCAGTGATGAAGAAGGTCGTCCGCAGACGACCGTTTGGGCAGCTCCGATGTGTGGTGGTGGTGGTGATCGGGATGAGGGATGAAGGGAGTTGGGTGAAATAAATTGATAAACTAATAAAGGACTTGAAAGTTGGTTTTTATTTGGATAGATATAACTAAAACTTTATTGAGGGTCGTTTTCACCGTTTACACCGAGTGTTCGTTTGCACCGGATCTTAAATCTCTCTCGATTTAGGATCCGGTGGAAACGACCACTCGGTGGAAAAAGTGGAAACGAACTATATGTACATTGATATATAGTTAGATACACTTTTTTTTTTCTCTAACCAAATCTCATATACACTTTATACTATCGTAGGTACGCTTTTTACTCGAATTTTATACACACTTTTAAGAATGTAGATACATTTTTTACTACCTTAGGTACATTTTTGTACCAGAATTCTATATACGCTTTTTAAGAACGTATATACACTTTTTTTTTTATCGTAGGTACACTTTTATGCTGAGATTGGTACACCTTTTAGATGAATTCGGTATACATTTTATGAGAAGCCAAATACAATTTTTTTCATCCTTGATACATTTTTTTTGTATATATAACACAAAAAATACGAATCTCCTAAATACACAAAATATTATTCTAGGTACACAAAATAAAGATCTAGATACACAAGCATTTGATCTAGATACACAAGAATTTGAAGAATAAATCAGACGAGATAACAACATTCAAATTATAAAATCGTATGAGATACCACGAACGCGCCACTAGTACAGTAGTACCTGCGACTAGCTCCGGCATAGAAGATTAACCAATCACCACCAATAGCCCCACAAGTCCCCCGCCCAGACTAACACTATAATTGTGACGCAAAAAGCACCATTATCTACATATTTTGACCTCCACTTCAGCATTCAATCGACATTATGTATTAAAAAAACATTCAATCGCCATTCTGATCATCATTAACAACAACAATCCACCATAAACAAAAACCAAAATAACCTCCATCAGTACCATCGATCATAATATCAACACCGTTAAACGAACTCTATTCACTATCGGATACTACCTTGAACTTTTCTTTCGCCGCCAATCACCACCATGACCACCACGAACTCCTCTGTTTCCTTTCTTTGTTCGATTCTAGTTTGATAATCATGGTTTTTGCGGGTTTTTTGTTGCTCAATGGACTCGCCGGAAAGACGCGTCGCCGTCATACGAGGAGGTGAGTGACGTCGTCGATCACATATGGGGTATATGATGATGCCGCTGGCGTCTGGTGGTCGTCGTGGTGTTCGTCGCCGTTGTCTGTTAGTGTTGTCATCGGCTGCGGGTGGTGGCTACTGACATTGGTTATGGGGTGAATTTGAAATGTGGTCTTAGGCATTTAGGAGGGATACAATTGGTTTTTGGGGGAATTAATATTTAATTGTGTGCTGCCAAAAAAAATATTTGATTGTGAGAATGTGAGTATTATTGTAATAGGACGCGAGTGAAGATGTTTTAAAGGTGGTTTCCACTTTTTGCACCGAGTGGTCGTTTCCACCGGATCTTGACTCTATATATATATATATATATATATAATTAGGATCATGTGAGTCCACCCTATCTTTTTGAGTCCGTGAGTCCGGGATACAATATCACAAGCTATACTAAACAATATCACGGGTTATACTATACAATATCACACCACTGAACAACTTTTTCGTGCACTATTACTAACTTTTTTTTCTCATACTTTCTTTCACACCAATTGATTCCACTATCGAAACTCCGACAGACACCATCAATCTCTCACCCTTTCATACCGGAAGGTCACTATTATTGGTGTTTCACCGAAGTTTATTGTATAGAGCTTCTTTTATCATATTTCCTCTCTACTAAGCATCTTTGCCTCCCGCATTTTTCTTCATAACCGACGACGATTGGGGGTGGTGTGAGCTCCGAGTAAGAGTGATGTGTATGGGTGGAGGAATACGAAGATAGAAGAGAAAACATAGGATAAATAATGGGTGACGACAGTGTCGGATAATTGTCTGCTTGTGTCATCTTGGTGCTTGGATATGTCGTCGTTATTGGTGGGTGGGTGGTCGTCGTCAACCGTGAGTAGTATGACATAAAATATTTTTAACCCTTTTGTGCTAGTTTTTTTTCGTGATATTGTATAGTTCAATCAGTGATATTGTTTTGTGTAATATTTAGGTGGACTCACCGGATCTTGCCTCTCTCTCTATATATATATATATATATACTCCCTCCCATCCACACCAAAGGTAACATTGGGCTTTTCACACTTGTCGAGACGCGTTTTGCAACGTGAATATCTTTAGTTACACATTATTAAAAATTATATATAATAATTTGATATTCTTGTAATATTCATAATGATGAATCAAACAAGATCTCGCATGACTATATTTTCTCTTATATATTAGGAATAATACCAAAGATTCTCCACACCCATGAATAGTGCAAAAAGCTCAATGTTACCTTTGGTCTGGATGGGAGGGAGTATATATATATATTCACTGCCCATGTGTTATATCTTTGTTTAGTCAACTTTTAATATGAAATACGAGATTGACAGCTCAGCATGTGACCCGTGGTTTCGATGACTTAGGGTAAAATCCTCAAAATACGGTCTTTTCTTTTGTCGGATAAATTTGAACTCTTATTTTGGCCTTATACTCAAGTATCTGGAAAAAAATGATTTACACAATAATGAAATAGAAATATGTTTATAAAAATTAACACAAATTACATGTGATCGTGTGGATACGTATAAATTGATAGAAATGAATAACATACCATTGCTAATGTCGGATTGTCAGGTTTCATTACAATGGGGTTACAATAGATTTTTAGAGTCTTTAGTTATTTTTTATTGTAATTATTCAAAGTAATTTTAGCCTCGTAGAATTCATCTACCTCTTTGTAATTATTTTTATATACATGTGTAGTTTGTTAAGTTGATTTGTTGATTTTTATTTAAAATAGCGAAAATGAGAGATATATGGATGGTGAATTGGTGATAGCCTTCTAGGAGTTAGGAGAAGGGTTGAAAAATGCCGATGTCAAATAATAATTACATTTAAGACGGATGTATCCGTCTTATCCTTAAGACAAAGTAGAATGCTTGGATATTAGCAAGAAAATTTGTCTTATTCATTCATGTGGTGTGCCAGTTGATCCCTTTTAACTTAAGACGGGATATATCCGTTTTATGTTATCCCGTCTTAAATGAGAGTTATTGAATAATTTGTCGACGGTCTTAAATAATCAGTAGCTCAAATAAACTACCGAGACATACAACAATAGTCTGATGCAAATATCCGTCCAATATTCTTATTAAACAATCAGCCCAAGATAATGAAAACCCATTTGCTAGAAACGCAAAACTTGGCATTTTCTAAATAATAACCCAAATCCCAATTAATAAACAAACATCCTTCTAAAGAACTCTGTTACGCCTTTCCTTGTATGATGAGTTTAACTCTAATATAAAATTTCAACCTTGTCTACTATTGACTCCCTCAACAGCATGTAGCACCACTACATCCCTTTTTCAATCACAATTGTCCCAACTTCATCGTCCTTATGCAATCACTTGTTTAGAAGAACGGGCTAATTGTGTTTAATCCTACCTAATTACTGAAAAGGTACTAATTTTAAAAAATATTTTTGGCGATTTTTTTTTTGAGATTATTTTCACTCTTTAATCATTACTTGTATATCTTAAATGTTTTTAAATATATTTCTACTCTTTTAAAATTATTTATGATGTTATACACTTATACTCTTTAACTTTGTAGATCTGATACATTTATTACTATTGAAAGTTATTGCTGTATTTTAAAAATGTATTTCTTATTTCAAATTAATTTATGTTTTATAAGCATTTTTTTTCCAATTTTTTGCATTTTTTTATACTCGGTGTTTTTATATTAATGATATTTTTAGTAATTTTTTTATTTTGTATTTTTAATAAAGTATTTCGACCATGATTAAAGTATTTCGATCTCAATAACTATTTCACTCTTTCAATTTATTTATTTTAGTATTTGCAAATAGTTTTTTCCGTTTTAGAGTTTCTTTATTTTTTGCTAAATTTTATTTTATTAATTATTTTTTGTTCTATTATAATTAAATTATTGTTTCTCAATACAGATTAATACGGAGAAACTATTTCTATTATGTGTTTTTTCGTTTTACTTTTTCAAATGACTGGATTTTCTATTTTGTTATTTTCATAAATTTTTACGTTTTTATAAAGTTAGCAATAAGTAATATTAATAATTATTTAATCAAGTTAATTATATATTCAACAACTCAAGTTACGTTTAATGAAAGATAAGAATTGTGTGGGCAGTAATTAATTAGCTTATAAAACGTAGGCCTTAAAAGAAGGAACTTAAAATCTGCTTTTTGACTAATTGACTTTGAATCACAGGCTGACACGTCAGCTCTGTGGTTGTTGTTTTAATAAGTAGAGATACTATGACATATCTTTAAACTATAATAAGTAGAGATAATATGACATATCCGCTAAAGTGTCTTACCAAAGCCTATTTTAGCAAATGGAGGTGTTACCATATCGGTTACCCGAGAGAGCATATATCAAATAGACCATAATGAAACATTTATTGCAATAAGTAAAGTTTAAATTAAAGCAAATACAATAATCCAAATTCCATATGAAATACAACTGTAAACGGAAAGGCTAACATGTCCAAAGACTCTGAAAAACTAAAGACTCGGCGGAAGCTAAAGTGATCATCGTCTCACGGCGTCCCAACCAACCCTCAAACAAGCTCAAACAATGTTATCTGTTAGACTCTCTGCTCACCATCCCCTTATGGATCACCTCAGTTTTGAAATCAAAGATGGGATCAGTATGATTACACAACAATAACAACCAATCACAAGAGTAGTACTGCAAGTAACTCAAACAATGTTGCACCACCTCCAAACTCCAAGATCACAAATGGCCCTCAACGTAACGAGTAGCCGGATTCCCAACGCATCAGATAACTCACCCCTGCCGATGCCAGACTGCAATATTGGACATCAAATCCCCGATCATCGCAACGAGTGAACCCAGTTCATTAATGTGCACATCCCCCTTGCGACGGGAGTCATAATAACATGGGGGTGAACCCATCTCTCGACATGGCTCACGATACTCATCCAACATCTCTAACAATCATAATTATAATACCACAACAATCACAAGTAATCAACCACACTAACAAACAATATAACAAGGGCATAATCATAATGTGTAGGGAAAACCCTACCTCAATTTTAACCTCCGGTTTAAAAAAAACAACAAAGGCGAGCTAGAACTGCTCCTCTACGAATTCCTTACCTAACAATCATACACACCAATACTAATATCAAAATCTATCCCTTGTTAACCCATTTCTCAAATAACCCAGATTAGGGTTTCCAAATCACTAATCAACAATATATGAACTTATTAAGAATGATAAACATTTGCTAATAAACGATGACAAACCCTTGCTTGGAAGATGATTAAGGTGATTAGAGAGGTTTAGAAATGTAATTAGGTTAATTAGAAATGATTTAGAAACTGGCGGTATAAGTTTATAAACCTCCAATCATTTTAATCAAAACCGTGCAAAACTCGTCCCCGACCGAACACTCGGCCGAGTACACAACACATTCGGCCGAGTGCCTCGCTAACTCGGTCGAGTGACCCCCGGGCAAAAGCTTGCCTCAACCACAAACCTAACATTTTCGGTCGAGTACGACCCACTCGGACGATCTGTAACTCAACCAACTCACCCGATTGCCATCTGGATAATAATGTTTACTATGTTTGAATATACTTACTATTAAAAAGTATGGGGACAATAAGTCTCTAATTTGAATTCCGCCTCCCCTCTATTGTAATGTGACTAAGTACGCACTTTTTTAGACAAAAACATTATAAAAGGATCATTAATCTTCACACTGAAACTTGAAAATCTTTAAATATAAATTTGTATACGGCTTAAAATATAATAGTAATTATTTAACAGAAAACTTAAATAGTTCGTCTCACTGAAGACGGGCACTATTCGTCACAAGCTGAAGACGGATATGCCCCTCCCACTAGGTATGTCAATGGGGTGGGGTGGGAGCGAAGGAAGGGTATACCGCACCCGCATCAGCGAACTATAATGCGTATCCACACCCGCCCCACGATCCGTGCGGGTGAAACTTTTCAAAACCGCACTCGCACTGCGTCGACCCGCTTACCCGCCAAATTACCTTTCCCCTCGTAAAATAATTTTTAAAAATAAAATTCTTAAATCTAAAACATACTAAGTCTCTTACAATTTTTACAAATAAGTTTTCGCAGAGTGGTTTAGAACAAGATAACATATGATATCAAAATTGAGATTATGAAGATAATAATTCTATTATTACGTTTCCACATAGGTCTTGTCTCGGTCGCACGTATCTCGCCCCGGTGAAGAACGCAAGCAAAGCTGGAGCTCGGGCATTGGGCTTTACGCTGTGGGTAGAACCTGATTATGTGGAACCTAGGTCCATTACCGGCCGACTCCGTGACCGAAAAGACCATGGCTCGGGGATTTCCCTCCTTCTGATTAGCCCGGATACTCTGGTTCAAATATCCACGGCTCCGATGTTCACAATCAATTAATTAGTACATAAGTTTTTCAAACAGGTAATTGATGAAAGTTAACTACTAAATTATCTACGTAACAAATATAATCTACCGGTTTCGCTAAATCTTTTATAGTTTAGTCTATATCTTTAAAAAATTATTAATTTTATTTTTATTTTTACTTAGTTAGACCTAGACCTGGCAAATGGGTCATTCGGGTCGGGTCATTTTTGGGTCAATAATTATCGGGTCACTTTTGGGTCGGGTCATTTTTGGGTCGGGTCATTTTGGGTCGTTTGGGTCATTTCGGGTCAGTTTTTGCTTAAAATAAGTTAATTCGGGTCATTTTGGGCCGTTCGGGTCACTTCAATTTGGGTCATTTCGGGTCGGGTCAAATTGGGTCTTTCGGGTCAAGTTCGGGTCACAATTTTTGGGTCACTTTCGGGTTTCGGGTCAGCCTTATCGGGTCGGGTCAGTTTTGCCAGGTCTAGTTAGACTTATATTATTGGTGGGACAGAGATAAGTGGGTCGAGGTGGTGTGGAGAGGGTTAGTGTGGGACGGAGTGAGGTGGGGTGAGTATGGGGCGGGTCTCATATAATACCCACACCCACGCACAACCCGCAACAAATGACAATTTTGATACCCGTTCCCGCCCCACCACCCATCAAATCATTCAATATCCTTGGGTGTCCCTAAATACTCCTAATAAAGGAAAAAAAAAACAAAATAGATTGAAGTCATAAGAAAAGGTGGGGGTGTCCCTTTCCGCAAGACACGCAAGGCAAAGTATGAGTGTCCAAGTATGAATGAATAATTCAATATCCTTGGGTGTCTGGCTGCCTGGTTGAATAAAAGCTGTAGAAAGTTGTAGCTGAAATAAGAAATCAATCAGGCAAAAATGAGTGAGGATAGTAGTAGTAGTAGTGAGGTAACGAGGGTAATGATAGGAGTAAATGAATCAAGCATAAAGGGATACCCACATGCCTCTATCAGCTCTCTTCGTGCTTTTCATTGGACCCTTCACAAGATCATTCGCGATAACTTCTCTGGCTTCAAACTCCTTTTTCTTCATGTTCAAGTTCCTGATGAAGATGGTCTCTTTTCTCCCCTCTTTCTTCTTTTTTCTTTTAATAATAATAAATATATTATATAATTTGGCATTCTCTTTTTTATTTTGTTTGGTAGGTTTTGATGACATGGATAGCATATATGCTTCACCTGATGACTTTAAGAACATGAACAACAGGGAGAAGAAGCAAGGACTTCATCTTCTCGAATACTTTGTTAATAGATGTCATCAAATTGGGGTATTCACAATACTCTATTTACTTATTTCTTATTTCCAATGGACCCAAAAAGTCAATTACTCTTTGGTTTTGGTTCCGGATTATGATGGAATAAATTAAATGGTGCACTAAAGGAGCTGTCTTTCTTGCTTTTGTCAAGTAGCGGTCTTTTGATGTAGTTCTCGATGCAATTTTCATCTTAGAGTCAATTAAAACAACCTCTTTGTGTTGCAAAACGAAAGGGTCAGGATGGGTACATCTGACACCCCCTTACCTCGCAATTTGCGGGACCCATTGAGGCTTGTTGCTGTTGTTGTAGAGAGGGATATAAATCTATATCCTAATCTTTCTTAATGTCATTTTATAATTGATGATGCAGATTGAGTGTGAAGCATGGGTTCGCAAGGGTGATCCGCAGGAAACTATTTGTCATGAGGTGAAGCGGGTCCAACCTGATTTTCTTGTTGTTGGGTGTCGAGGTCTTGGACCTTTCCAAAGGTATGCACATAGTTTTTTCGACTAGGTTTGCGGTAGCCATTGAGGCACTAGGGTAATCTTCACAACACTCGGTTGCTTAAATTTGTTATGCTACACTTTAGTTTGTCTTGTCGATTAGGCTCTCTGACTGTTGTATTGCGTAGCTGCAGTCGTTGACACCTAATGTATTTACCTTTGTCACTTGTGTATGAAACTAATCAAAGTAATCTTAACTCAACCCTCTATTGTAGCTGTAAGGAACTGGAATTCATCCTTCATAAGTTTCATTTGGGGGCCTCTTTGGCCACACGTAGACACCTTAATGAAGATGAATTTATTCTGCCAGAGTACATGATCCTGAACAAGTACAAATGTATTTAAAAGATATCGATGGTGTTGGTACAATGATAACGAAACAAAAATATGAGATGATTTGTTGAAGCTGATTATATGTTGCTTTAACAATTACAAGAATAAAGTTTATGGTATGCAAATGATGCGGGTGGGGGCTGCCTGCTGGGGTGATGACCTTTAGGCCAAATTATATTTTATTTTGACATTGGTATTTAATCTTGATGTGAGATTAAGGACTTAAGGTAGGTCTTGTTTAGTTGATATTCCTTTTATATGCTAAATGACTGCAATCATCAGCCTTTCTTTTATTGTGATTCATCAGCCATCCGAAGATTTAATTTCACTATGAGTTAATCGGAAACGTCTATTTGTGTAAACACATGGGCACGAACACACTATTGTGTACATTCAACCCCCGGCATTTGCGGTTGCCCTTAATGTGTTGGGGTGATTTGCTGTGTGTGGTTTCACCTTAATAAAATAACAAACAAAATAGAAACAATCTGGGTTGGAGATAACCAGATAAGGTATATAACCCATTGACTGACCAAATCCACAGGTATCAGTAAACAAGTTTTTAGCGTAACCTGCCCGAATTTCTGATCCTGTACCTAGTACCTACACTTGTCGCATGAACACCTTTTGATCCATACAACTACCATGACAAAGAATATAAAAAGGGCTTGACCTCTGTTCGATTCATGATCAACAATTACCATCCTGATCATTCCAGTATTCAAAACAATTACCTACTGAATGGAAACACTATTATGATGCCAACTTAGCATTCTCACATATAGCCGTGGTAACTATTTATGCCCCATAGCTCGCAAATGATACTGTTACTTGTCGTAGTATAAGTTGTGGGGTCATATTTTACTCATCTACTCTCTTTTATATGTTGAAAAGTATGGTATGACATGTTGAGCGTTTGTTTTGCAGGGTATTTGTGGGTACTGTGAGTGAATTCTGTGTGAAGCATGCTGAATGCCCCGTCATCACAATTAAAAGGCGTGCTGAGGAGACTCCTCAAGACCCTGTAGATGATTGAATTTGTTCATGTTACTAGACTTGTTTGTGATAAGACTGACCAATTTGTGTGCATGTTATGAATGTACTTGGAGAAAAGGTTTGGAGGAAGTAATGCTACACTTCACTTAATGTAATGTGATGTTTAATATTCAAGCAGCTGCCTTTTGCTATGATATCATTGAATATCTTATTTTTACAGTACATATATGATATATCCGTAATCCGTAATCCCTAATCCCTAGCAAGGGGTTGCCAAGTTACTGTTAATTTAGGAACAGTAACAAATCTTCCTTGGTTGGGTATTTGTACATATCTTCTATGGTGTAGAGTTGGGTCGGAGTTTTGAGTACCTTGTGTTTGATTAATCATCATAGGAGGTTAAAAGATACTCATGGAAGTTCTAAGCGGCGGGCTGGAGGTGTTTTACTACTGCTACTGCTCAGTGCTCACCCTCATAATTCCAGGTGCGTCGTTATCTTCAGAGCTTTGGTTATTTCTGGGGCTATGTTACATGGGCTTGGCATAAATGCATAATAGGGTCGTCCTTTTTCATAGATTTTTTTTCCCTTTGTGATATTCAATTTAGCTAGTGCAAGATTAAGGAGGGTTCCATTGAAGGAATCAAAGTCAGTTTAAGATGTTGTCGAGCCTGTGGTTTAGGATCGGCATTTTTAAGTGGAGAACAAATTGGATTAAGGTGTTGAGAGTGATAGAGAAGAAACATATTATGGCCTGGCTGCCTTAACCTAATGGCTATCTTAAGAATGGGCAACATAGCTCAGGGTCTTCTCGATTCGGGAGAGGGGTGTTCTTCATTGACAAATGCATGGTGGTTGAAACAGATGCCGTAGAGAAGATGATAACTTTTTGGTGTCGAAATTGATTGATGAGTTTCGTTGTTCAATATTTGTTTTAGATAAAGATTTTTGTTTTGTTTTATTGGATACTTGTGTTTATGATTTTGTTTCAATGTAGTGAAGACTGTTAGTAATTGAGTGCATGAACACAATTACTTTGAATTTAGGGAAGGTTGTGAATTGAATTATGATTTGGCTGCAATGAACTGTGATATGAGATCTTTAGGCTATGAGTTTATTTTGAATAGGTTGCATTTTGAGTACGTGAACATAGAGCAGGATTAACCTAGCTTTACAAAAATGTTTGCTTTGAGATTTTTAAGAAGCTTTTTCTTAAAAAACGAACAAATTATTATTAAAAAATATATCATGGGTCTCTATTTGTAAATAACGAAAAAAAATTTGTTTTATTTTTATTATAATAACACAAATTTATTGATTTTGTGCTTCACAAATTCTCATTTGTGACGCAGCGACCTGCCATATATGAGTTTCTTTTCACGTAATTACCCCCTTATTTGTTTTACTTTTATGAAGCTCTTTGCTAATGATTATATCTCAAGTCTCTTTCTAATACTCCGTATGTGTTAGTTAGTTGTTTGTATAGCATTAAGCACATAATAGAGGTGATGACCTCGCCACCTTTATATTGTGCTCAAAGGAGAGATAACAAAACACTCAAATGGGGTGAGGCAACAACTAAAGTAAATGAAAATAGATTACCAGATATTTAAACTCTTTACAGTTTACATGGCAATCACTTTAGCTATGACTCTAATTTCAACTCATTATAGGATAATTAAAGAATTAAAAACAAGAGTACTTCTGCGGCCAAGTCCAATGTTACAATATTCGTCTATGATGAATGGTGCAAATCAATTTATTAACTTGCACAACAAATTGTTGCAGAGAAATAAGCAAAAGGGACTTGCGTTTCATCTGAACGTTTCATAGATCATTCTGGAAGGACCGGGGCTGCAATTTGCCGGGTGTTGTAGGATTTGCAGTGGCTGCATTTTTGGCCTATAATGTGGAAGTAAACCTCGGTTGTATCATTGCAGTCGTTACATAAGATCCAAACCTGCGCAGTACAATTCAATGTCACGCCAACAGAGAGATATATATGACTAGATCGACAAAATCAAAGGTACAAAAAGATTTGACTTCTCCTTATGGCAAAATGAAGAGCTCAGAAAATATATTACTATTGGGTTTAAAGTCAGGTTTGGGTCCTGCCCTTCAATTACGTCAACCGACATTAATTCGAAGAGTCGACCTCTTACACCCAAGTTCTTTGGAAAGCACATCCAAGAAGGTACTCCCCTTTAATTTGAACTATGACTTGTTTGTAAACTGTGATGTGGATATCCAGAGAAACACATTTTTAAAAACTACCCTTGTTTTCCTAAAAGATAAGCAAATTAGCATTGCGAAGTTCCAAAAGATACAGGGATTGCAGATCTTCCACGGAGGGAAAGAGTGCTTCTTAGTCACTCCTATCATTCATGATATTTTACCAGGATGGTGTCTGAAGGTTTGCATCGACAGAGTAAGACTGAACTATGAGGATGAGAAACATAAAGCTTACCTTCTTGTGGCGGAAATCTTCGGGCATTGTGGTTGCTTCGATCTGAGAGTACATATAGACACTCATCAATAAGAGATCTACAGATTTTTTTCTTCGTGTTTCAATACATATGATCCATGATGACCGGTTCATGAGTTTTAAATTTTATCGAACTTATTCTAGCACAAAAATAAATTACAACACTAACTTCATCTACACAAGTTACTATCTTACTAACTATGTCTAAGGTTAACAATCTGCTTTAGCAAACTTATTGACTGTTCCAGATTGCTCCGACAGCAAGACTAGGTAATCCTTGCAACAGAAAATCTACAAGCCTACTCAGGTAAAAAGGGTGGACAGAATTTAAATAACTTTTCCAGGACATAAAAAGGGTAAGTTGGTAACGCCTGTCGAATGACTGATAGCAGTCAAGAGACCAACACATTCTATGTGTAGATGAACTGTTTCAAGAGCAGGTTAGAACATAAAAACCTATGTTACTCCAACTCAGCTACAATTTTTACGCAACACAGTATCTAGTATCGGGCACGTCTATTTTGTGAAAAAAGCTTCATTTTTTGGCCTAAAATGAGGTGTCAAAGTGTCATACATAACACGATAATAGAGTAGAGTATCAAAGTAATACTCCGTATATAGGCAGACTAAGGGATTACCTCCTCATCTAGTCTCTTCCAGGCTCTAGACATGTCTATAACTGATTTTGAGCATATTGGACAGCAATATCTGCAAGGAATTTCAACCATTAAAAAAACACACAGCAAAAAGCTCTCTGAAAAACTTTTCAAGGACATGAACATGCTTACTTGTCGCGCTTCATCATCTCATGGAAGCATTCCCAATGCATCGTATGCCCACATTTCAAGACAGTGGTATCTTTTAGCGAGTCAAAAAGATACTAGCAGAGTACAATGTCAGATAAAAAAGGCTGGGTTAATATAACACAGATACAGTTAAAAGATAAAAAGGAAAACACTGTAAACCCAAAGAAAAATATCAGCAGACCTCGTAACATATGGGACAATGATGGTGCATAGAGTTCTCTATGCACATATGATTATCACGTAAAGCCACAGAATAGCAAGATCCTGACAGTATAGTTCAAAACATAAATACAGTCAAACCAAATGAACAGAGGGAGAATTAGTAACTCAAGAAAATCTGTTTTTTTAACAATTGGTACATAAAATAAATTTTCTTTTCTAGATGCTTTTTGTGTTTCATTTTACAATTGAAACGTAGTAAACAGAAAATAAGCTCCACAAAACAATTATTTGCAGAAGTATGTAGAAGAGCTCATCAAGCTCTAAAAAAGGACACATGGACAAACTTTCTGGGTCACAAAACGATAGAAGGGGGCAAGCGTTCTCACTATTTTTATGAAGCTAAGAATGATTCAGGGAGGTGTTTAATGAAAATATTTTCGAATGATGATTCATGTTGTGCAAATATGTGCTTTATGAGAAAAAACTCTCTGCAATCAACCTAACTTAAACTCTAAGAGACCTTCAAATTTCAACAACATCACAGATTTAGCCGTCTATGTTGATGACATTCTATTAATCTCAAAGAAAGTCACAGGCTCCCCCACTAATAAAAGAGGATTTTACAGGGAGAAAATTAGAAAGTAGAGTTTCACAAATCACGTATTTTCAAAAGCAATGTTTGCAGTCAATCTAAATCAACTTCTATGAGGCTTTCAAAGTGATCACGGGTTGCCCACTGATCACTCGCTTTTTCATTTAAAAAAAGCAAAAACAAAGCTCTACAGCCTTCTGCGATGCCGTCTAGTGCGATCAGCAAATTAGCACATTGCACTTTTCTACTGGTTCTTTAGTTTGCAAGAGGTCAAAGTGTCAGTTAGCCTCGTACAACGTTTGCTACAGCGATCATATATGAATTTGATTGTGATGATGGTGTGTCTGTTTGCTACCCCTGCTGGGATAAAACGCTACTTGTACAAATTAGACAAACAGTGAAGAAGTGAACTATCTTTTTGTTGATCAAGGAACTAATATATGCTAAAACCGCCATCATTTTAACATGTTTTGTTTTTTCAGAGTATTATCAATTTAATGGTGACTGTCAACTAACTCCCAGTACAAGAATTTCATGGAAATTGATAACTTCCAAAAGTAGGATGCAAGAAATCAACATACCACACTTTTTGCAGTGAAAAAAATTCTCACGACCGCCAACCCTGGTTAAACATACAAGCATTATTATAGTTAGATGCATTATCATACAGCAACTACTCCAATGATAGATGACTTTAACAGATGCACAATAATGATACCTTCCAGAACATCTAATTCTGTACTTGGAATCATCAATATGAAGGAACCACCCGTCACTAAGAAAAGAGGATTGGGGGAACAAGGAAAAAATATACCCCTCATAAATGATCTCATCTTCTAAATTTTGCATTAGCTTTGAACATATAAGGGATGATTAGATATAGAGTACGACTCAGAATCACACAAATTATGTTTACTGAGCTACCTATTTACTGGCAAATTTATACTCCGTATATGCCACAAATGTAAGATGCATTAGTGGCTACCTTACCTACAGATCCCGCAGTCATCGCAGTGAAACTGTTTTTTATCTATCTGCAAAGTCAGAACCATCGGTTATCAAAACATGTTCCCACAACAAAGTAGGAAATGAATTTGGATTTTAGTAGCTAGTAGTAAATTTATACTGATTAAGACAAGAAGTTAGTCATATATGCTAACATCTCATGCTAATCAAATGCGGCCTAAATCGAGCAATAACAGATACTTGGTTGATCTGAATGATAGCGAGGTACAAGTCTAGAACAGATCTTGTTCAAGTAAGGGTGTAGGCTTGTAGCAAAAACAACGAATTTGGTATAATAACAGCAGTGGAACATTGAAGAAGCATGAAAAAGTGAACATACATCATCATCATAGAACTTGCAAATATCGCAGAAATACTCCCCCATACTGACACCACAATTCGTACACACACGCCCCACCTGATTTTGTCAAAGAAGAATGGATTACAGCATCATTTATCATTCAACAAACTGACACACTAAACAATATTAATTGGAAAAAACACAAATTAGTCGCAATGGTACTGGATTTCAACTACTAGTATGTACTTACTGGTTGTTCCGTATCACACACTGCACAAACAACCTGTAGTAAACCATCATAAATTCAATTAGATAATACCATAGACAAATACTCGAAAGATGTTGAAAAGGGAAAAAATTGCAAGGATTCAAGATTTTGGGAATTGTAGTTATTACCACTCATTTAAAATATCAACCCAAAACCTTAATCACAAATTCTTTTTTAAGACGGACATATATGTTTAAAAACTAAAAGCGGTCAAATAGAATAGATAGGACAATAGGAAAATGCCTATGGAGTATGGACTAACAAAACCCTTTGTCATCTATGAAAGCGAGTGCTATTGGAGCACTTTGAGTCTTACTACGGACATGTCCGACTTAAAAGAGAGCAAGTGAAGGTTAGAAATAAAAACATACTTGTTTGACATCGTATCTATCTAGTTCATGACGATCCCTAATGCGCAACAAGCTCTGAAGCATCATAAAAAAACAAAAGGCTGAAATTAGCAACGAAAAGAACACTAAGTCTCCATTGTGACGGATCACCTTAAGTATTTCCCGCTTCTGTAGATAAGACAAGCCTAGGGAATCTATATTGTGATATACTCCGTATATTTTACAATAGAATCCATGGCTTGTATTTTTCTACCTCTACTGGGTAATATTTGACCTGTCACAAGGTGGGGACGGATATGCTCATCAGAAATGAGAATTTGTGCGAAAAGAATGATAGGAAAGTAAATAAAGCATGATCCGTAATTAAATACTCCGTAGGTAGGAAGGAGAAAGAGTTATACAGCAGCTTCATTGTGGCAATGGCGACAGGTAAAGATCTCATTGCAACATGGTGCACGAATCATGCATCTTCTCCTATAATGCTGACATCTACACATACATATATAACAAAATCAGCATAATAATTAAATAATCATTTTAATAAAAAGGTAAATAAATAAGCGAAACGTTAGGAAGAATAATTAGATACCCAAAACCCATCTTCCCAAAATCAAGACGTTCATTAGCAAAGCCCTCCTCCATGAAAACCAAAGGGCAAAGCTGTCTGAACAAAATGTTATTCTTTATTTTGGGAATTTGATTATAGAGAGGAAGATGGATAGATGGATGAATGGCTTTCTCAAATCAACCCAAAAAAGAGAAGAAATGAAAAAGCCATATGAATATTATTATATGATGATGGAAAGAAGTATGAAGGAAGGAAGGGAAAGGGAGGTGCATTTAAGAAGAGCCAATAAACCATGTTCCTTGATTATTAATTATTATATACAAGTATTTCTGAAAATAATGGACACCACTTGATAGAAATAGAGAGAGAGAGAGAAAGAGAAAGATAGATGAGAATATTTAATTACAAAAAATAGGAGGGAAACAATTAAGTAGAGATCGGATGTTACGTGATGTGTGATTGGATAAGGTTGGAGGTGGAGTAAACAATAGCAAAAGGACCTAAACTATTGACTTTTGAAGGTTTAAGGACTTCAACTTTTTTTAGGAAGCTTTAAGGACCTGGAAAAACGTTCGTTAGAAACTCCGTTAAAGTCCACATGCTGACACACATCAATATGTCCACGTGGAATAAGGCTTAGAAAAATGCATATGATTAATGAGCCAAAAATTCCTAACCATTTTTAGTCAAAATTACTATGTAGTACGGAGTAGTAAAAAACTTTAAATATTACGGTTACAGTAAGTCTGTTAAAAATTAAGGTTAAGTGATATGATAAATGAATAACTCATTTTGTTACAGTAAGTCTTGCTGAAAACGATTACATTTCATCTTTTAAAAAACACGGGGTAAATGTAGACGTGAAAAAATTAACCCAACCCAAATAACTAGACTGGAACCCGACCCTACACTCGAATTCAAGACCCGAGCTTGATCCTAAACCTAAATTGACCCGACCCACTATAACACGACCTGGATATTTATTGTTGTGAACAGATTATTATCCATAAATAACTTGAGAATAGTTGACTCGAAAATGACCCGAACCCTAAATAATGCGACCCAATCTCAATCGGAAACCAGCAATTCTCAAATTGACCTGACCGAACCCGGCCCGTTTGAACCTTTCCCAGGTCTAGATAAATGTTACTCATTTAAGACAAAATGTAACCAGACTAATTTTCTAAAGCTATAACGGGTTGTTAGTCACACGGTCACATATGTCCTTAAAATAACGACATTTGGGGGTATTTTGTAAAGACGTAAATGGTCCGTGTACAATGACAAAAGAACTATTTGTTTTTAAAAAGTTATTTCCCTCTTTCCAAATCAAATAAAGAATATTTTAATAGCGACATGCATTTGTGTTCATTGAATTATTTACATATGAAAATCTTATACACCCTCCAATTTAGCATGTTTGTCCCTTTTTAATAAAATAATCCTCACATATATTAGAGAACAGAGAAGAACGCCCTAAATTGGAGGAAGTATTAATTTTATTGTCAACAAATTTTAATGCTTCGTGCATAAATTTTATAGAGAATACGCATTATGTCTTGCTTAAGACGGACTTTATTTGTCTTAAACTTGCGATAGGTCAAATACTACCACAATGGTGTTTATAAAGACAATATTTTGGGTATTTTTTTAGGCAGCAAGTGAGATGATTTGGTATGTATTTTACCCCTCTTAAATGAGAATTTGCGTAGAATGCAACATGGATAAGTGACATTAAAGTGCTCGTTCAGTGTGTTAAACGGGTTTGACGCAAAGTAACTTGTAAGTGTTGTAACGAAATAGAAATGTGTTACTCCCTCTGTCCCAATCATTTGTTTGCCTTTGATTAAAAGACTTCTCACAAGAAATATAAAAGACAAACAAATGAATGGGAAGAAGAGAGTAGATAAGATAAAAATAAAGTGCCTGATATTAGCCATATCTATATAAGTGAGATATTAATTATTTGACTCGTTTTAAATATAAGACAGATATATTCATTTTCAAATTGATAAGTTATCAGTAGACATGCCAAATAGATCGGGTCGTGTCAGTTTGTGTTCGTGTCACATATTGAGCAGGTCATGAATCCTCAACCCAAAGAAAACCGAATTAAATTTCTTAGCGACTCACTTGCATAAATGGCTCATCTGACCTCAACCAAAACCCGTTAATTTCATGTCTTTTCGTGTCGTTTTTTCGATCATGCCATTTATTGTATTTCGGCTCTGGTTATTAGATACTGTCTCTGTCCCGTTCATTTGTTTACTATTTCCATTTTAGAGTGTCTCATTCATTTGTTTACCTTTCTATATTATGCATGCTTCTAATGGGCTATTTGATCACCCAATTGGATTATTGTTCACATGTTATCTAATGTCCCTAGCCCCCTACCCACATATTTGTGCGAAAAATAAATGTAAATAAATAACCGGAACGGAGGAACTAGATGGGTATATAAATTAAGCTAATAATTTGTCATAAGTGATGTGCACTGTGGACTTTTGAAGCAAAAAAAAAAAGAAGGAAACATGGCACTAGCAACACCATATCTCATTTCTTAGTTACATTTAACGGAAAGATAACCTTAGGTCCTTTTTGCTGTGCTTTAGAAATTTAGGTCCTTAAAGCTATTTATTGTGATAGTTCAGGTCCTTATGGTGTGGTTAACTCGTTGGAGGTGGGATACAATTACAGAGATAAACACTTGATGTCTGCAAATTGCGTCTTTCTCGATTTGGAAAACTATTCTAATATTAAGTCTTGTGTCAGTAACGCTACTTTCTCTTTATGGTAATCAAAACAACTCCACAGGTAACATGTGTGTCTTACAACTAACCAACTATTTTGCTTGCCTCTTTTTCAAACTTATTCTAACACCATTTCCGAGGATGTCACTCTAATTGGATCACTATTCATTTTTATTTTTAATTACTTCTTATTTATTTTTACTCATTTACACCTTTCAAGCCGAAAATAAAGGTAAAATTATTGGTGAGTCTTTAGACAAGACTCATATGAGTCATACAAGATTCCCAATAATCTACCCGAGTCTTGACAAAGTCTTAAGTTGCGTCTTGAAAATCAAAGACTCAATAAATAGATCTCATGTGCCATAATTTGTTTTTCTTTTTATTTAAACCCAACATTTTTTTCTAGTGAAGTGAAAAAGTAGAGTATGAGGTGAGTCTGACTAATAATGTATGAAGTCTGAAGTGGGTCTGAACAATAAAATAATAATAAAAGTTAGTGGAAAGCTGATCTGACAGAGTTTTAAGACTTTGGTGAGTTTTGTCAATAATCATACCCTTATGACCTAAATCACAAACCCAATTATTTCTCGCTTTCCAACATTTTCAATCATTTTTCACATTCACTAAACCACCAAAACTTCTCTCTCTTAGTTTAATTATCTACTAACAAATTAAATATATTTAATTTTTAAATTTTGTAAAAGTATTAATAAATTAAAATCGTAAGTTAGTTTTTTTTAACTAACAATATATTATACATCAAAATTTTATTGTAGTATCTACATTATATAAAAGCACAAATATTTTGTGTTTTTATATTAGCTCCTTAATTTAAGCAATACGAAAAGTAAATGGGCTCCTCAATCATTTTTACTAATTAATTTGTTTCTCCCCTCTTTTCTTTTCAATTAGTCTTACTTGTGCGGATCTATCCATCGCAAGCTTGTGACGAGTCAGATTTCTCTCACAAGCTTACAAGTGGGAGGACAAATGGGAAACCAATAATTTTTCACTTGTCCTCTCACTTGCAAGCTTGTGAGAGGGAGCCGACCGGTCCCAAGCTTGCGGTGGATAGTGACCGTCACAAATGAGAATTTGTGCTTTTCTTATATCAACTTTCTTCTTGTCTTTTGGTTAGTTGCTTATTTTTAAGGAACTTACTTCACTTTTATTTCTACTCTACCGTTTTACTTCAAATTGAGACAGACAAATTTGTCTTATAGTTAAAAAGATAACTATTAATTAATATTTTAAATTTATATTATACTTCTTTCATTCAATTCTACTCTACCATATTGCTTTTTGCACAAATATTAAGGGAGTCATTAAACAACTAATATAAGTACATATGGGAGTGTGTAAGATGCTTTATTAAATTGATATTTGTGGGGATATGAGTGGGTTATGAGTGACATTATATGTAAATAAGATGTTTTGATTTGGATAAATTGGTCATTTTATATTCTTTTTTAGGAAAGTGATAGAGTGAAGTTGAATGGATGAAAAAGGAAATATGGTAGAGTGGACTTGAAGGAGGAAGTATGAAGTTGTCTTCAATATACGTATTTACTCGAATTATTGTGGAATATTCAATATTATTTCACTCTCGTGCAATTGTACACGAGTTTAAAACTAGTTTTTAATTAAACACCTTAACCAAATTAACATCACTAACTTAAATATTAGCTAAACTTAAAAAAAAAATGAAAAAACAAATAACGTGGTTAAACTTGAACCACTATCCCCAAATTCCCAAATCAATTTCCCATTCTCATCTATTTACCCAGACTCCCATATTAATCTCCAACCCAAGTAATGTTTCCCCAATCCTTCATAATTAATTCATCCGTTTCCATCTATTTACCCATATTTTCTCCTTTCATCCCTTCACTATGGTTAAATGATATATAGAACTATCATCCGATCTTCTCCTTTATTTTATCTACCCCAACCTTCATCTTCTTCCTTCAGTATCACTGCCCACCGCCATCCTACCATCACCAACCTTCACTTTCATCGCATATGTCTAACTTATACCATAAATTCAGGTACTTAATTTTTAACCATATATGTATATGAATGTTTGAATCTAATTATAATTTATTTGTTTTTATATGTATGTTAAATAAATATATATAAAGTGGTTTAAAATATGTCATAATTGAATTCTTTCTATAGGTATATAAATCTAATTTTACATCTTATTAAGTTATCCTTCGGTTTTTTTTTTGCAGAAAACGAGAAAAGACATGGTGATGTTCAAGATTCCAGGCTTTCAAAGTCTTGGTCCTTTTTCTCTCTTTTTTTCCCCTCCAACAACCAATTAGAAGGTGCCACGTACTAGGTCAAGGAAACTCAAAAGAGGTCATCCAGTCACCTTGGTCACCCTAATTCTCTTCTTAATTTGTAACTAGTTTTTATACCCTCAACCTAACTTCAATCCAATCTATGTATCGTAAGATGCAATAGAAACATAGAGTTATTTCACGTCTTGTTTAATTTGTCCAAACAGTTCATTCATGTTTGTTTTGCTTTCTATATATCTCTGTCCCATTTAATTTACTATAAGATCTTTGTTCGATTTTCTCATTTTTTTTCCTAGGCAAACCACATCGTGTCGAGAACGTTTTTCATATTACCTCTAAATGAGCTATCACCATCAACTCACAATCTGAAATTGTGTATCGAGACTATCTAATATATAAGAAGCTCATGAATAAACACCTAACTTAACCCACATGGCCTTTATTTTTTTCTCAACTCAACGCATTATTATCCAACTATGTATTCGGAGAGCAAATTACGTTTAATAATTTTACGTAAACAAAGGTATTTCTTGCATTCTCTCATTTTCATTTTACAATAAGCAAGTCTATACTTGCGGGTGCTAATGAAATCACAACATTTATGTTGGATGAAATTGCCAAGAAAGCCTTCTAATGTGTATTGTCAATTACCTTTCACCACCTCATGTAAGCATGAATGTAACAACCCGAAAAGTACCCTGTTTTTCTAGTAAAAATATTTTACGGATACTTTTCAGCAAAGTTAAGTTTTAAAATAGAATTTATTGTTTCGAGTCGTATTTGGAAATTCCGAGTTCGTATTTGGAATTTCTGCGAGATTTCATGAAAATCCCGTTTTAAGTCATCTTTGACTTTTCTTGACTTTTAAGTCGTCTTTGACGTTTCTTGACTTTTTAAGTCGTCATTGACTTTCCTTGACTTTTAAGTCGTCATTAACTTTTCTTGACTTTTAAGTCATCTTTGACTTTTCTTGACTTTTAAGTCGACTTTGACTTTCGTTGACTTTTCCCGACTCACCTCGTAATTTTAAAGACCGAAATTATATTTGAAAAATACTAAATTTAATTTATTTTTATTAAGATTTATTTGAATTTATGATAATTTAATATAATTATTTTGAATTTATTCGGGATTAAAGAATAACTTTTACGGTTTAATCCCGAACGTCATTTACCTATTCCCGAGTCAACTTAAATCCCGAAACAAACCCGAAACTCGACTTTGGCATGAGTCACACGCCCCATGTCATCTTTTTCCACTCACTTTAGATATTTTCATTCTTTCGATTAAACTAATACAAATATCTAAGATATTTGTTACTTTATCGATCCGTCAACGTAAATTACGCAAATCGCTTGAAAAACAGACCCGATTCTTCATGAACCACACGGCTCTCCTTCCTCTCTTAAGACTTGATATTTTCTTTCTTTTCATTACATTAACATAATATCTAGATATTTGGTTTAATTAACTTAATATCTAATTATATTTAATCAATTACCGTAATATATTTATTAAACCGAGTCAATTCCGTAACAACAATTCAAAACCCGACTCCATATTTCCTCTATATGTACACGGCCCAATCTCCACCATTACTCACTAACTACCTTTTCATTTTACAATAAATCAACTTAAGATCTAATTAACACTTTCTTTAATCGTTCTTCATCGTTCTTCGTCGTTCTTCGTCGTTCTTCTTCGTTCTTCGTCGTTCTTGAGCAAAATCATCATAAAACCTTCATTTCTTATTCAAATCCGTCCTAACTTATATTTCTAGAATCTCCTCTTCGCTCTCCATCTTCAAGTACGGGTTATTTTCAATTCCGACAAAATCGTTTTCAACACTTTAATTATGGAAAATCAAGTTTTAGTTCTAATAAAGTTATTCTTGTCATTTCTTATAGGGGAAGATTTTGAAGACGAGTTTGGTGACTCGTATATTTTAGGAGAAGATTAGAAGACGGGTTTCTTATTTTTCTTTACTTCTTATTTTGGTGCTAATTTATTTTGCTAGCTAAGGTAACAATTCCGAGTTACTCGACGAATTAATGTTACATACCTTTTGTTGTCGTTTATGATTTATGGTTTTTAAGTAGTAACATGATAGGTGGTTATGATTATTATGTTGTATGAATTTATGACATGTTTTTGTGTTCTTGATAAATTTGAGTGATTTGTTCATAATCATGATTTTTGTATGGATGATTGTTAAATTGGTTGTTAAAAATGGATGTTGTTAATTAAAAACATGTTCGAACTAATTTGGAAGAGTGGTGGTTTAGACCGTGGGAAATGGCCGTGTAGGGTGGCTGTGAACCGGCCGGTTCAGGCCTGGTTCAGACCGGTTCAGGCCGGTCCAGCCAGGTCTGGGTTGGTCCGGGGTTTGGTCCTTGGGAGTTGTGTCGATACTTGTTAGTTTTGTTGTTGTTTTGACGGGTTTTAATTATGTTAAGCATGCGGGAAATATTAAGAAACGGGTTTTAGTAAAGTCGATCAAAACAGTCCAAATCAGCCCAAAACAGCCGTGGGCCCAGTCCAGGCCCATGTTAGGTCCGGCCCAAAATCAGCCCATGAGCCCTCACTTTGGACTTGTGACGGTTTTTGAGTTTAGTGTTAATTTATCGTGTTTTGTAATATTTAGCAAGTGGGAAATGTTAATAAGTAAAATATTTAATTAAAAAGGTTTTTCATAAAATTAGCATTTCTCACATGTTAGAAATTATAATACGAGATTATAGTTTAAATTGATATTCTTTAAGTCAAGCGGGTTTTAGTAAGATTTAATAATTCACATGTTAGAAGTTTTAATAAAATAACATGTAATGAATATGATGATTTTTATGTGCAAGTCTATGTGGTAAAGACTCTGTTTCTAGCCGGTTTGACCAAACGGGTTTGGTCAAACTAAGATCTAGTCAGCCCCGTTTTGACTGATGACCCGTCGCGGAACTCGAGTCGGGGATTTGTCTTCAAGTAAGGTTGTATTTAATGAATGAATGAGCCTTAATAGATATGAGGCGATATGATATTTGAATATGATTTATATGAAATTAGTCACATGATAGGAAGTTTTCCGTGACTGTTTGATTGTATGATATGTGTCGAGTTGACTAAGTACCCATAGAGAATTATGAGTATTTGATATTGGAGTCGTGACCATGCAATTCTAAATGAGTATCTTGGACCATGACATTTGATACAGGCCGTACCATCTTTCAACGAGTATATGTTCACTGCCTTGATAGCTTTGTGTCCGGATTGGTGGGGATCCTCACGTCGGGGCATGGCTGCCATTGCTTCCACTTTGGGGAATGGAGCCAGCTTCAGTACTAGCCAACCCTTTGGTGGATCTCCTTAGGGATACTCATGTGATGAGTCTTGGGTGCGATGGATCTTCGCATTTCTCTAGGTCTGCGCAGTCTAGGTTTCGGGTAGAGTTGTATCTTGGCCATGTTATTAGGGTAACCTCTGAGCTAAGATATGTGCTTTGGATCTGGGCCATGTTTTAAAGGTAACCGCTGAGCCTAGATGTGTGCTTTGTATTTTGGCCATGTTATTAGGGTAACCGCTGAGCCTAACTATATAAGTATATCCTACCTCGTAGGTATAGACTCGAGTTACAGAAGTCTTCGATGGACGGTAATAGGAACTTATGCCTGTTTGTAGAAGTATTTGTCTTTCATGTTTGTATGATTCTATGAGTTTTAGAAGGTGAGATGCAAGCGGGCTAAGATTGATAGAGTTTGGATTACCGATTGTTAACTGATTCACATGATTACGTGTTGATTAAGGTTTGAGTGTATCATGGCCATGTTACATGGTAACCTCTGAGCTAGCATACCAGCTTCCCTACCTCTTGTTATAGTTTATTATCAGATTCACATGATAGCTTTCATATGATAGGTTATATGTTAGTTAATTGTTTCATAACATGAAAAGCATATCATATATGTTAAGGTTTGTATTTTCCATATACATTGCTTTTATGTTATTCATGTTTAATTAAACTCGACATTTCGTGGCTGGGAGAACTCGGAGTTACTCCCCACTGACTGTGGCTTCCGTGTTTATATTTAATGCGGTCGAACAGGTGGTGTTGCATATTTGGGGTACATGGACGAGCTAGCGAGCGAAGGATTACCTTGGACCTATATTCGGTTCCTTTAGGATTGTATCTTTTATACACTCTTTTATTTTCAGTATTTATACGGGAGATATGTCTCCCGTTTCAGATACTTTTTATGTATAATATTATTTCCTTTTTGTTGAACCTTTTTATTTATGACACCCTTGTTATGTATTCTCATATTTTATTCAGTTAAATTATTTTTTTCTTTCCGCAAATTTGAGGGTGTCACATATATGGAACAAAATAAACCTAGGGGAATGGAGTAAGTCTCAGAGCTAACTACAAGTCAATATTAACCAGTTTAATGCACTCATTCAATCGCTACAAAGCTTAATACGAAAGTGAACGAATTTGTACAATCTTGGAAATAAATTAGACTTTCGACCTTGCAAGACTCAACCAAATTCGGACTCTCACAGGTCACTCTTCTTTCAACAAGCAAATGGTAAGTAAATATGTATAAGAAAGAGAAAAGAAAATATAGTCACTCACCTAGACTACGACCGACACAACATGCATTGCTAACTAATATGAAAGATGATTCAAGCACCGTACACAGGCATAACCACCGTTCAAGGACCATTACGTGCCGAACATTTGCAAAAATATGGAAATGTGAGGCTAATTGGTAAGAAGGGGCAAAACAATTAATGGAAATGTGAGGGTAAATAGCCAAGCTAGTTCCTAACAAGACCGTATTAGAACTCGTTCCATTCTTCCAACTATCAAAATTAAGCTCGATGCCTTAACATATATAGGCATAAACAACACGAATCCCACATAACACCTCGACAAAATAATGATAAGCGTAGGAGGCGTAGACAACAAAAACTTCAGCCAAATATTTTTTCATCATATATTTCATTTTTCTTTCCTTTCTCTTTTCTTTTTCTTGGCTGATCGAGGAATAACCTCTCGATCGAGTAGAATATGTCACTCGATCGAGGTAATAACTAATAATATCTGCTCGATCGAGGTGAAAGCTACTCGATCGAGGCACTATTAAGCACTTCTCTTCTTTTTCTCACAAAAAACCCGCTCCAATCAATGAAGACGAGCCAAAAACTGACACAACGGTAAAATATACCTCGACTACTAAACTAGCTCGGCAAAGGTAGGCTCAGTTTAGGATGTAGTTAAGGGCAACAGGCAGATATGGCTTTATCTGGAGTTAATGGGGTAAAATGAGGAAAAGGGAGATGCAAAAATTCTCAAAACACGTAATACCGACCACAAACCCAATGCGTGCAGGCAATAAGAAATCAAAATTCATATACAAGCAGATGACACGAAATGTGGGGAGTAACTACTCTCATTCCTAGATGAACTGGTCATAAATGTCACCAATTATAGGCTCTAAAACTCAGAATATATAAGTAGTTTGCCAAAATGTTGAGTCAAGTCTAATAATCAAATTTAAATTCCAAGACAAAATTCAATAGTTCACTACTTCGATTTCACTAAGTAAGTCAAGAAAGGTGCAAGGAATAGCATAGAATAGACTTGTAGTGCGATTTCATCATGAACAAGACTCCAATCCGACTCGACTATATGCAAAAATAAACGTGATATTTTTGATTTTTTTCAAATTTTTTCTAGTTAACATGAATTATAAACGTGAATGCAATACAAATGCAAATGCAGACGCAAAAGGATGTAAAACACCTCCCCAAACCAAAACAGACAATGTCCTCTTTGGCTATAGTACAACAGCATATAAGGGAAAGGGAAAAAAACAACCTAATTCATGTTCCTAAGGAATGAAATATATATAAAGAATGGCAAAAAAAAAAGGGATAAAAATAACTCACAAAACAAAGCTTCCCCGAACCAGCATCAAACTGGGGAGCTAACATCACCTCCTCCCAGTAGTCTCCTCCTCCTCTACCCTATACGTCGGGTCCCTCTCCTCCTCCTGAGCTAGCCACCTAGTCGCCAACTCCGCACGCTCCCTCATGGCCCTCTGTGCCGGCGTCTCGTCTTCTTCCTCTCCAGAAGAAGAGGAAGAAGAAGATGGTGAATGATACCCACCCTCTGGGTATCTGTAAAATGAGGGGTGAGGCCATCCATCTGGAATGGGACGTCCTCTGCGGATATGGTCCTCATAGATAGGGAACAAGGCCAAGGCCTGATCCCGTCGCATCTGTGCAATATCCTTGCGCATGTCAAGTAGCAAAGCATCACGACGCCCTTGGTCCATGACCTCAGGCGTCTCAAACAGGGGAGGACAAACAAAATTAGCCGGAAAAACCGACTCAGGAGGGGGAGTGGTGACAGGTGGGGGTGTGACAGTGGTCGGCCCCACCTGTTGAGAACCCGACGACTCTCTAACTTCCCCCTGAGGGGAAGCTCTCTTCCTCTTCTTAGTGGAAGAGGAAGGTGTAGTGGTGAAAGGTAGATGGTAGACAGGGGGAGGGGGTTTCACCCCTCTCACAGTAGTGAGAGGAGAAAGAGAAGGCAATGTAGGGCAAGGTAAGACAACGGATGTGGAACCACATATCTTCCACACCCGACGCTCAGAGCCCGTCATCCAAGTAAACCCAATCATGACAGGTATATCTAAATCGACGCCTGGTCCTAAGCGCTGGTGAGTCCTAGGGAAGTCTGAATAAAGGTGGCGGCCAATCCTACTGACCAGACCGCCACAAACTATGGCGCTAGACACCCTAGACTCTAGGTTCTTCCAATGAAGAGCCACTAAGTAAGCGATGTTCAGGACAAACGGGGTACCGCTATCGACGTTCAGGTACCCCGCTAGAATGGCTAACTCAGTGTTGTTTATGTTGTTGGGTTCTGGCCTAGCAAAAATCGACTCTCCTAAAAGTCGCAAAAAATAGCGCAGTGCAGGGTGGTGAACGTGGGCCACCCTACGAGTGTCGTAGGGGGTCTGAGAGAGGGCGGTCCAGACCTGGGTCAACAGCTTCCTAGGAGCTGAGAAAAGACCGTCACTCGAAAGACCCAAAACCTCCCCAAACCTAGCTAAGGTCCACGAATGCGACTCATTAAAGAGTCGGAAATGAATGCAAGCGCTAGTCGGTGAGGTAACATACATATCGGACTCAAAAGTATAAGAACTAAAAAACTCAAGCGTAGGTACGCGATATGTATACTCCCTTATCGAGGCCAAACCCGACATCCCCGTCCCGTTAAGTAACAAACAAACATCAGTAAATAAACCTAGCTCCTCTAGGTCGGGACGGTGCAAAAAAAGACTCAAATGGATAGGGGAGTCAAGTAAATAAGATAACCGTTTCCGGTGAATACTAGAAATGAATTGTACCTCCCTCATCCTTTGTAGTGGCCCAAGGGACTCCACGATAGGTGGCTGACTAGGAGCCTTAAGAGCTTTCGGTGGTGCCAGTCCTCGAGTACTAGCTAGCTTCTGCGCGGCTAGCTGGCTGGTTGTCAACGCCTTCTTACTAGGAGCGAGTGTGGAACTAGAAGGCAGAGCGACCTCAGCAATGGTCGCTGGAACAACGGTCTCAGCAGTGACCGTGACAGGAATCGGAGCCTCAGTGTGCTCCGTGGAGACTGTCTCAACAGCAGTCACGGTAACCGTGACAGCAGTATCAGTCCGGACAGCAGCGGAAACCGCTTCAGTCGTCGTTTCAGCGACTACCTTGGGAACCGTGGACTTACTTGGGACTGAACTTGATGCCATAGCTACAAAGAAATCAACAACAACCAATCAATAACATCTAATTTACTAGATTAATCCTATAAGCAATTACTAACCCTAATTGAATCGGAAAAGGGGAAGGGGTTATGAATTAACTAGTAAAATAGGAAGGAGATACTTACTTGTTGATAATTACCCGAAATATAGCAATTAATCGATAAATTCGAGGAAATTGAATTAACAAACCCTAATTCACGAATTCTCCAAAAAAACCGAAATTAAAGGGGAGTAAGAGAGGGCTTTTCAATCAATTGCAAAAGTAAAGAGTTGGGGTAAATGTAATTGGTAATTAATTGAGGATTTATCACAAATTGCAGGTAGGAAATTTGCAGAAAAGAAATTGAAAGATGAAGAACAATATAGAATTGGGATCGAGTAAAAAGAAGGAAGATCGAGGACTTCCCTTTTATAGGTAATTTGCTTCAGTCGATCGAGTAGACATTCTACTCGATCGAGGATTTCTGTCATGCTGGCCTGCTCGATCGAGTAGGCCTGAGTTACTCGATCGAGTAGGCGTCTTTTGATGATCCTCATTTTACTCGATCGAGCTCTTTTTCTCTCCCAAGGCACTCGATCGAATAACAATGTACTCGATTGAATGATTTTCCTATTTGCATAGCCTTTGACTTTCAGCAATTTGATTTCCGCTTCTTTTTCTGCAAAAACGATACTCAAAAAATACCAAAAATTGTCTAACAGGAAAAATAAATTGTTCATCTAAACTACAGATTATAACGTAATAGTCTAATCTAAGTGAATAGTCTAATTGTCTAAGTGTCTAACGAAAATGCGATGAAATGTTATTTACAATTTGCACGGGGTTCCAAACCCGGCTAGTAACCAAACAGTTTCATGACAAGGCCACCGTTAGGCCTTTGACTTGCGGAATTACCCTCAGCTGCGGTAATTTCCGACTTCTTTCTCCACACGTACGATAGTTTCTTGGAGTCTAGCTCCACTTCGGAATCACTCGAGTACATGCGAGCTCCTTTGTCCTTCTTGGACTTCTTCTTAATGTCGTCACGCGGACATGGCTCTCCCTTTTCCAGCTCCAATGCTGTCGCTCTATGATCTGTAAGGCAACATACAACAGCACGTTCCTCCAATTCGCTCCCAAGCTGGGGCGGAGGTGTTATGGTAGCAATGGGAATATCACAGATAGGAGCTATAGGCTCGATAGGAACCGAAGCTTTGTCATGCGTGAATAAATCAGGCGTGATATCAGCTAAGGGAAGCGCGTGACATGGTGAAACAAGCATAGGACCCTTACTAGCATGAGACTGCGTGAAAACTAGGTTCTCCCCACCTATTTGAAAGGTCAGTGTCCGTAACCCGACATCAATAACCGCTTGCGCAGTATGCAAGAACGGTCTTCCCAAAATGATGGGAGTGTGAGAATCCTCAGGTATATCCAAAACTATGAAATCGACCGGGATAAAGAATCTTCCTATTTGCACAGGAACATCCTCTATGATTCCTAGGGGTCGAGACAAGGTCCTATCTGCCATCTGTACTTTCATATTGGTACACTGGAGCTTGGTAAAGCCTAACCGTTTGGCTAAAGACAAAGGTAAGACGCTAACACTAGCTCCTAGGTCACATAACGCATTATCTATGAGATAGGTACCTATATGACACGGTATGGAAAAACTACCTGGGTCAGACAGCTTAGGGGGGCATTTGTTCTGGAGGAACGCAGAGCATTCCTCAGTTAAAGCTACAGTCTCTACAGTGTCTACGGACCTCTTACGTAAAAGAATTTCACGCATAAATTTCAGGTAAGAGGGTACCTTTAATAGGAGATCCGCAAAAGGAACGTTCACCTTAAGATCGCGTACAATGTCAGCGAACCGAGCAAATTCCTTCTCCACCTTAGCCTTCTTCAACCGACCAGGAAACGGAACTGGAACGTCAGGCGATCCACGTTGCATATCCTTGATAATTGCGTTGTTGATCATCCGCTTGCTTAACCCCTTCGAACGAGCTTCTCGCTCATTAATTCCCATCGATCGAGTATCAATGTCACTCGATCGAAGATTCTCAGAACTTAAACTGCTCGATCGAGCAGTATTATCAATCACAATACTCGATCGAGCAAATGAATCACCTCGATCGACCAACTGGCTATCTGCTTCACTCGATCGACCATCAGAAACCTCTCGATCGATCACTTTTTCTTTCAATTCATTCGATCGACCAACAACAACCTCTCGATCGATTATATTATCAGCAACATCCTTCGCAACATTGGGATGCGCACCTGAAATATCAGCAACTGTACCAGCAGGCTTGTCATAAGTGAGACCACTTCTCAGAGTAATCATGTTTAGTGTTTCCTTGTTCTTGTCAGTCTGAGACGGTAACTGGCCAGGTTGCCTAGTCGATCTAGCTCCCGCCAATTGAGCAATCTGCGACTCCAAAAGCTTAATAGTAGCATTCATTGCTTGATCAGATTTGCTCATTTGGATAGCTAAAGCTTGTATCATCGACTTTAGCTCCCCAACTTCTGAAATTCCTCCAGATGAGGAACTAGCTTGCTGTGAAGACTGGATTTTTTGAAATCCTTGCTTGTGCGGCGGTTGATACGTCGGCTGCTGTGGTGGAGGAGTAGGATTTAGGACATTCTGGCTTGTCCATCTCAAATTGGGATGGATGTTCCCTTGATTGTAGTACCCACCCCCTTGACGATATTGTTGAAAGGAACAGACTTGCTCCTTTTCAGCAAAACAATCTACAGCCGTGTGACCAGTTTCGCCACACCTCTCACAAGTAATCACTTCATCCCGCTGCAGCAAATGAACCGTCTTCATGTTATCTGCAGCTTGCTTCTCCCATTTGTCAAGTCTGGCATTTAGTTTATCAAATTTAGCATCCAGACCTTCAGAATCAATACTGGCTATCGTCCGTGTACCACTTCGCGGATTACCATATTCAGCACAATGGGTTGCCATCTCCTCGATCAGTTTCCAACCCTTATCATCATCTATTTCCTTCTGGAACCTCCCGTTTGACGCGGCATCTAGAATAGCTCGATGATCATCATACAACCCGTTGTAAAACTGGTTGCATAGAAACCACTGTTCGAACCCATGGTGAGGAACAGACCTCACTAGCGTCTTAAATCGATCCCAGGACTCATAGAGATTTTCATGAACCGTTTGCTGAAATTAGTAATCTGACCCCTCAAAGCATTCGTCCTCTGTGGTGGAAAATACTTCTTGTAGAAAGCCAGTGCGAGTGTGGTCCAATCGGTAATACCCAGTTCCTCTCTATTCAAGTTCTTCAACCAGTCTTTGGCATTGTCAGTAAGGGAAAAAGGAAACAAGAACTCCTTGATCTTGTCGGCTGTCACCCCTTTAGAAACCAAAATAGAAGAACAGTAGTCAGCAAAGGTCTCCATATGCTTCCTCGGATCCTCCCCAGCCACACCCCTATACTTATCCTGCTGGACAAGCTTGATATAAGACGGACGAAGATCAAAAGAAGTTCCATCTTCGTCCGTTGTAAGTTTGAATCCTTGGGGTATACATGCAGCGGTGGGCTCAGAATGACTAGCAATGTTAGGCATCTTTGCTGGAATGGTAGTCTCAACAGTCGAATCTTCCTCGAAAATGAAACTGTCGAAGACGGATTCAGAAGTACTCAAGTCTTCCTCCTGAACAATCTTATCTAACCCTCTCTTTCTGCGTAAGAAGGTTCTTTCAGGCTCTGGATCAGCTTCCACTAACTCGTGCCTTTGGGACCTGCGCATACACAACTACAGAGAGAAAAATAAGAACGGTCTTAAGGAATTAGAAATTCCTTAAGACGAGACAGAAATAAATACACAGAAAAATTAAATTGCCTCCCCGGCAACGGCGCCAAAGTTTGATGCTTGTCGTTATACACCAAAAATAAAACCTAAGTCTACTAACTAAGAAGATAGCGGAAGTAGGGTCGATCTCCACATGGAGGAGATTAACTAACTGAAATCTAGATCTGCCAGTAACAATCTGAGGGTTTTTGAAAAGGTTTTAACTAAACTAAATAAGATTAAAGGAAGAGAAATAAAGATAGGAATTAATACGAAGTAAATCAGATAAAAGAGAAATATGCTAGGATTTGGTCCATTGCAATATCGGCATCTATGGGTCAACTAAGTCAGTCAATCTATCAATGAGAAGGGCAATGGTTTTCTCCTCTCGGTCTCAAACCACCCTAGGGATTTTCCTAATTAACTCTCGTCCTCTTAGGAGTCACATATCAATTCTAAGCAAGCCTTCCCTTCCAATCTCTCGATCCAGGTCGGGGTTAACTACCTAGCAAGTCTCCTGCGTGCACTCATTCGACTTAACCTCAATTAAATTGCTTAAACTGATTCTCATATTCAAGACTAACTAAAATAATCTATCCTAACATGCCTCTACCACAGTTTTCCTCATCCTAACATACTAGGGAATTAACTACTCATGCTATTAACGATGCTAACAATAAAGACGATTGAATATATGATATTAGACATAATAAAATTGTAATTAACAAGCATGAACAATAACAACGCAGTAATTAAGAAGAGTAAACAGTGATTAAAACTAAAACGAAGGTAAGAATAAAAGAGAGAAAAGTAGTTTACAATCTTAGCAAATCCGGCGTAAAGAACAATCCACGTCGATAAACCCGAATGTAAACTAAAGATTAAAAAGTTCAGAAACTAAAGTTTAAAGATTAATGTCTGCTAATTATTGATGATAATCGAATGGTAACTGATGATAAGTTTTTCCCTAACGACGTAAATAAGAGTCTTATATAATGATAACACGACTCCAAACCCTAATTAAGCTACGGACTTAAGGCCCGTGATAGGATCCACTCGATCGAGGGAAATTACCCTTCGATCGAGGTCTTTATTCGAGGAAATCAGTCGATCGAAGACATCACCCACTCGATCGACCAACTTGTCAATGGCTACCACTCGATCGAGTAAAGATATAGCTCGACCGAGTCTTCCTTCCTTCAACTCTCCTCGATCGACCAAAAGTATAGTCGATCGAGGTCTTCTAGCATAGCACATAGTGTGAGTCATGACTTGGGCTTGATTATGAACGGTTTCGCGCTTTCCCACGCAAGAGCTTCTGTTCCGTTCCTTCCATTCTCCTAAATGCATGCAAAGTGGACTGTTCTGGCTCGGTTTCTGCTACTACGCAGCTTGTACCTACAAAATAGTAATGAAAGTACAAAGTAGCCAAATAGGGGCATATGGTGACATAATATCACCTAAATGACATAGAAATGCGTGCATAAATGGACTAAAAAGTCTATATAAAATACACGCATCAGTGTACATGGCAAGTATGATTAAAAGGCATCCACGGGATAAACATTTACCTGAACGCATACACGATTCAATTCATTTCGTATATGTAGACTAATTCCCTCCTGGTAGTTAGACAATATAAATACCTGGTCAAAGTCTAAATCTGGCCAGAATCCCGAAATCACATTTTCCTGTTCGACATGAGATAAACATTTCGCATCCAAGACTCGGTCAATCATAGACGCCGAGTACCCCTAATTCGGTCGACATTCACGAAAGAGGCCGAAAAGAGCACAAGCCTCATAACAAGCGGTACGCTACATGCAAATGACACCACCTCGCAAGTACACAACATTTGACGGCCGGGTCAATCAACGCAAAGCGTTCGCCACCCAACAACGTCGTCGTATGCCCACTAACACATGCAATTAAGCAGTAAGGATACATCCCTGTTCCGACATTCCAGCCTTACGAACGTGGAGTAGCCAAGGGAATGAGAGTACAAAGCACATAGAAAATTAGTGCTCAAACCGTAACATGTGTAAAACCCGACTCAAAGTGGGACATACCAAAAACCGTCACAAAACATGCGATACAAGCGAATGAAATATCATATATTCAAAACATTAATATTTAAAGTCATTCCGTAAATTTATATGATAAATGAACCATCGAAAATATTATAAATGAAATCGTAAACAAGAATTACAAGAACCTCCGGCAGGGTGCCAGCCGGTCAGGTGGACCGGCTGCCGACAACCCGGCTGGTACCATATGACATACGAAAACCAACATGAAAAAGCAGCGTGTCCCAGCCGGTCAAGAGGACCGGCTGCCGGCTACCCGGCTGGGACCAAAGGCATAAGAGAAAAACCAAGGAAAAGGTAGAGGTGTCTCAGCCGGTCGGCCGGCTGAGATCAGTTTCATGCATCAAATATTACGTAACATACAAAATATACAGCCACTGCCCCAGCCGGTCAGCTGACCGGCTGCCGGTCGGCCGGCTGGGGTTAACAGTGCACGAAAATGCCAATTTCACTAAGGATCAACATTTAATAACAATCATCTATCATCATAAATCATCAATTCTCATATGAAATCTCAACAAACAACAAGTATCATCATCAACACAATTTCTAAGCTTACTAATCATATTCTAAATACGATTCCTAACATAGAAAACACGTAAAACACGTAAATGATATCGAGTAACCCTTCACCGTTACCTTTTGCGTTTTTACTCCGCGTCAATGTCCTCTTCAATCAAGAAGTAGTCTTTGTCGGGATCTTGGAGGTCCCTACCGACAAATAGATAATAAAAGATGAATATAATTCACCTTGAGAAAGACGGATAATTTGAAAAGCGAGAAAGACGGTAATTTTATCACTAATACGGATAGAGGAAGATGAGGGGGAAAGAATAAGACGAACTTACGTGAATTTGAGCGAGAATTGAAAGAGTTAAGACGTTTCTAAGGTGGATCAAAAATGGAAGCTAGGTTTAGGAGTTTTCTTAGTGAGGAAGAAAGAGATGTTGAGTTGTGAGGAAGTTAGGGTTAGGGTGAGTATGAGATAGAGTAAGTGGAAAAAGTCAAGGAAAAGTCAATGACGTCTTAAGACGTGATTCACTTGAAATCTCGCGTAAAATCCAAATACGAACTCGGAAATTCTAAATTCGACACGGGAAATTTAATTTTAAACTAAAACTAAATTTCGCTGAAAAGTATCCGTAAAATATTTTTACTTTAAAAATAGGGTACATTTGCGGGTGTTACAATCACCCCACCTTTTAAAATGTTTCGCCCTCGAAACTTGAGCGAAAGAAAGATACCTTAATCTAATAAGCTTGGATATTTACTACGCATAGAAGCTTCCGTTTCCCAAGTCTCTTCTTCGACATTGGCACATCTCCACAAGATTTTCACTAAAGGAACCACTTTACTTCTCAACTTCTTATCCTTGCGATCTAGGATGCGGATCGGCTTCTCTTCAAAGGTCAAATTCGGTTCAAGCTCGGGCATTTCCTTTTGAAAGACATGGCTTGGATCACTAACATACTTTCTCAATTGAGAAACATGGAATACATCATGAACCTTAGCCAAATTCGGGGGCAAGTCCAACTTGTAAGCAACGGCGCCAATCCTTTTCACAATATCAAAGGGTCCAATGTATTTCGGGCTCAATTTACCCTTAACACCAAACCGTTTAACACCCTTCATTGGAGATACTTTCAAGAACACCTTATCTCCAACCTCAAACTCTAGCGGTCTTCTTCGGATATCGGCATAAGACTTTTGACGGTCTTGAGCGGCTTTCATTCTATCACGAATGACCTTCACATGATTAATGGTCTCAACAAGAACATCGGGGCCTAAGTCACGAATATCACTCAATTGATTCCAACAAATAGGACTTCGACATTTCCTTCCATAAAGAGCTTCATAAGGAGCCATCTTGATAGATGCATGATAACTGTTGTTGTAACAAAACTCCACCAACGGTAGACTCTTTTCCCAACTAGATTGGAAGTCGAGTGCACAAGCCCTAAGAAAGTCTTCTAAAGTCTGAATAGTCCTCTCGGTCTGACCATCGGTAGCGGCATGAAATGCGGTACTCATCAACAATTTACTACCCATGGCTTCTTGTAAAGCCTTCCAAAATCTCGAACAAAACCTCGGATCTCGGTCGGATATAATCTCCTTGGGAACACCATGGTGTCTAACAATCTCATCAACATAGGCCTTGGCTAAACGATCTAAACTCCAAGTCTCTTTGATCGGAATAAATCTAGCACACTTGGTCAAACGATCAACAACAACCCAAACGGCATCTTTACTTCCAACGGTCCTCGGCAAAGCCATAACAGAATCCATAGAAATAGATTCCCACTTCCATAGTGGAATATCCAAAGGTTGTAGCAATCCACCGGGCCTCTTGTGTTCAATCTTCACTTGTTGGCAAGTAAGACATCTTCCAACATAACACACAACATCGCCCTTCAAATTCGGCCACCAAAATTGTAGCTTCAAGTCTTTGTACATCTTATCACCTCCGGGGTGAATAGAATAAGGGGAAAGGTGAGCTTCATCAAGAACTCGCTTTCTCAAATCAAGAGCATTAGGCACAAACAAACGACCATGGAATCGAAGAACACCTTTATCATCAAATCTGAAATCTTTAGCTTTACCTTCAAGAAGCTTGGCTTGAATGGACTTGTAGGTAAGATCATCAACTTGGCTTTCGCGGATCTCACGGAGAAAAACAGGTTCGGTAGTCATAGCACCAACATAAACAAATCCACGCTCCACGAATTCCAACTTCAACTTTCGAAACTCAGCACAAAGATCATCGGGTAATACCCGCATAGCATTCAATACATGAGAAGCTTTCCTACTAAGAGCATCAGCAACAACATTAGCCTTCCCTTCATGATACAACAACTCAAAATCATAATCGTTCACCAATTCCAACCATCTTCTTTGTCTCATATTGTAACAACCCGAAAAGTACCCTATTTTTCTAGTGAAAATATTTTACGAATACTTTTGAGCCTGTTTAAGTTTTAAAGTGGAATTTATTGTTTCCAGTTGAATTTTGAAATTCCGAGTTCGTATTTGGAATTTTTGATAGATTCCATGAGAATCCCGTTTTTAAGTCAAATTTGACTTTCGTTGACTTTTTCCGACTCGCCTTATAAGTTTGAAGACCGAAATTTTATTTAAAAAAATAATATTTTTAATTTATTTTTATTAAGATTTATTTGAATTTATCATAATTTAATATAATTATTTTGAATTTAATCGGAATTAAAGAATAACTTTTACGGTTTAATCCCGAACATCATTTAACTATTCTCGAGTCATTTTAAATCCCGAAACAAACCCGAAACCCGACTTTGGCATGAGTCACACGCCCATGTCATCTTTTGCCACTCACAATTAGATCTTTTGATTGTTTCGATTAAACTAATACAAATATCTAAGATATTTGTAGCTTTATCGATCCGTCCGATTAAATTACGCAAATCGCTCAAAATCAGACCCGTTTTCTCTCCTATCCTCACGGCACTCCCTCCTCTAATAGGGCTTGATATTTTTCTTTCTTTTGATTACAATAACATAATATCTAGATATTTGATTTAATTAAATTAATATCTAATTAATTATCTTATTATAATAATAAAACCCGAGTCAATTCCGTAACAACAATTTCAAAACCCGACTCCATTTTTCCCTATAATTACACGGCACTCCCACCCCACTTTACTCACTAACTACTTTTTCATTTTACAATAAATCAAATTAAGATCTAATTAACACTTTCTTTAATCGTTCTTCATCGTTCTTCGTCGTTCTTCGTCGTTCTTCGTCGTTCTTAAGCAAAAACCTTCATAAAATCTTCATTTCTTAATTAAATCCGTCCTAACTTATATTTCTAGGATCTCCTCTTCGCTCCTCATCTTCACGTACGGTTTATTTTCAATTCCGTCAAAATAGTTTTCAACACTTTAATTATGGAAAATCTATTTTTACTTCTAATAATGTTTTACTTGTCATTTCTTATAGGGGAAGATTTTGAAGACGAGTTTGGTGACTCGTATATATTAGGGGAAGATTAGAAGACGGGTTTCTTAGTTTATACTTCTTATTTTGGTGCTAATTGATTTGCTAGCTAAGGTAACGATTCCGAGTTACTCGACGATTTAATGTTACATAGCTTTTGTTTCTTTTGTTTTTGGTTCCTCTTTCGTTTTTGTTCATGTTATTATGATTTATGGATTTTTACTAGTAACATGATAAGTGGTTATGATTTTCATGTTGTATGGTATTTTTAATATGTTAGTGTTCTTGATGAATTTGGATGATTGTTCATAATAATGATTTTTGTATGATGATGGTTGAATTGGATGTTTACAAATGGATGTTGTTAATTAAAAAAAACATGTTAGAATTTATTTGGAATTGTGGTTGTTTGAACCGTGGGGAATGGCCGTGTAAACCAGCCCAAACCAGACCGGTTCAGGCCGGTTCAGGCCCGGTCCATGCCGGTCTGGGTTGGTCCATGGTGGGTCCGTGAGTTGGCTTGGGAGTTGTGTCGATGTTTGATTGTTTTGTTGTTGTTTTGACGGGTTTTAAATATGTTAAAGCATGCGGGAAATATTAGGAAACGATTTTTAGTAAAGTCGATAAAAAACCCAAAACAGCCCAAACCAGGCCCGTGGGCCCAGTCCAGGCCCATGTGAAGTCCGGCCCAAATCAGGCCGTGGGTCCCTCCCTTGGTCTTGTGACGGTTTTTGAGTTATTGCCATTTTATCGTGTTTTGTAATATTTAACAAGTGGGAAATATTAATAAGTAAAATATTTAATTAAAAAGGTTTTTCATAAAATTATTATTTCTCACATATTAGAAATTATAATACGAGATTATTAGTTTAATTTGATATCCTTTAAGTCAAGCGGGTTTTAGTAAGATTTAATAATTCACATGTTAGAAGTTTTAATAAAATAACATGTAATGACTATGATGATTTTTATGTGCAAGTCTATGTGGTAAAGACTCTGTTTCTAGCCGGTTTGACCAAACGGGTTTGGTCAAACTAAGATCTAGTCAGCCCCGTTTTGACTGATGACCCGTCGCGGGACTCGGGTCCGGGATTTGTCTTCAAGTAAGGTTGTATTTAATTAATGAATTAGCCTTAGTAGATATGAGGCGATATGTTATTTGATTATGATTTATATGCAATTAGTCACATGATAGGAAGTTTTTCCCGTGACTGTTTAATTATCTGGTTGGTGTCGTGTTGACTAAGTACCCATAGAGAATTATGAGTATATGGCGTCTTGACCATTCTAATTCTAAATGAGTATCTTGGACCATGACATTGATAGGCCTTACTATCTTTAACAAGTATATGTTCACTGCTTGATAGCTTTTGTGTCACGGCTTGGGGGTTTATATCCAAGCCGGGGCATGGCTGCCTAATTGCTTCCACTTTGGGAATGGAGCCAGCTTAAGTATTAGCCATCTCTGCTTAGGGGGTCGCCTAGTAGAGTTTCTCATGTACGGTTATGTCATGGGACGGGGAATGGAATAGCTGTTGTCGCTAGGTCTGATCAGTCTAGGACTAGGATGTTTTCCTACCTTGTGGTATAGCCTCGAGTTACAGAAGTCGACTATTGACTGTACTAAGAACTTATGCCTGTTTGTAGAAGTATTGGTCTTTCATGTTTGATGATTCTATGAATCTTAGAAGGTGAGATGCAAGCGGCTAAGGTTGATAGAGTTTGGATTACCGGTTGTTAACTGATTCACATGATTACGTGTTGATTAGGGTTTGAGTGTATCATGGCCATGTTAAGGTAACCTCTGAGCTAGCATACCAGCTTCCCTACCTCGTGTTATAGTTTATTATCGGTTTCACATGATAGCTTTCACATGCTAGGTTATATGTTAGTTATCTGTTTCATAACATGAAAAGCATATCATATATGTTAAGTTTTGTATTTTTCCATATACATTGCTTTTATGTTATTCATGTTTAATTAAACTCGACATTTCGTGGCTGGGAGAACTCGGAGTTACTCCCCACTGACTGTGGCTTCCGTGTTTATATTTAATGCGGTTGGCAGGTTTGTGATGCATACATTGGGTACATTGACGAGCTAGCGAGCGAAGTATTTACCTTGGACCTATATTCGGTTCTTAGGATTGTATATTATTATACACTCTTTTATTTCTGTATTTATACGGGAGATATGTCTCCCGTTTCAGATACTTTTTATTGTATAATATTATTTTCGTATTTGTTATGAACCTTTTTATTTAAGACACCTTCTTATGATGAATATATTTAATAGTAGGTTCCGGTTTTAAAATGTACCGATTTTTACTAAAGTGAACCTATTAGAAACGTATTCTCATCTTTTATTTAGTTAAATCATTTTTTTTTTTCCGCAAATTTGAGGGTGTCACAATGTGGGTATTTTTTTTAGCTCGAAGATCATGATTTCTTATATAAATGTTCACAATTTTTTTAAAACAATCTTTCTATGACGAAACTAAATTTGATTACAGTCTATACTTAATATGTTTTTTTATCTAAGAAGTAATTATTATTCATTAACTCATTTTCTATAAGTAATTATATGGTAATGAATAATTAAAGGATAAAGCTTTAATGAAAGAGTGTACTTTCATTTGTTTCCTTAATTTGGATAGTACATTTTGGAGGAAAAATATTTGAGTTTTTTTTTACTCTCTAGTATATAGGGGATTTCTTATGGTGCACATATTTCATAACTCAAGGAATATAATGGTGATATAACCATTTATGGGACTAATTTGTACGAACTGTATTTATAGAATGATTATAACTATTAAAGACTCAAACCCAAGTTGTGAAATTTAAGCGGGAAAATATCTTTAGTAACTTATTCTTTTAGTTATAGGGGGATTCAAGTTCTTAATTTCACTATTGTTTTTCTTGTCCATCTTTTATGTTCTTAATTATGCCTGTATAAATCTTATTATTGTTACATTAGTTAGTATGAGTAGCTAAATCCCTCATCTAGGGAGAAAAGGGTTCTAGGTTGTTATAAGGGGTTAAATTAATGAGTTAATTGTTAAATTTCTTTTGGTTGTTGTTCAATTGTGTTTTTGAATCTAGTTAGTTGATTGACTGATCAAAGTTAGTTAATTAGTCTTGCAAATTAGGATTATCGTTGACCAGGTTAAGAGTAATAAAGCATGCGACAATTGAATAGACTAGTTTAATGACAGTGACCACGTGGTAAGTTTAGGTCTAAAGGGCATATTAGAGTCGACCAATCATATAACCTTAAACAACTTAATTGCTCTTTTACCCCCAAATAACTAACTTAGTGAACTGAGTCCTTAGACTCTTTTAATATATTTGAATTCATCTTTATTTTATCGCAATTAGTTTAGAAACAAACTTAAGCCTTCAAGAATGGTTACCTTTAAGACAAACCTAGTTATTAGTAAATAGACTTTTACCACATCTATGTGGATTTGATACCCTACTACTGCTGGCTATTAGTTAGTATTGAGTTATAATTACTTTGATTAAGGTGATACCACTTTACCTTTATCATTAGCAAAGACAGAAGTTGCTTATCTTGAAGGAAATAGGATGAGGAGAGGAATAAATAGGCGCAATAATTAAGAGATTTGGTGGAGAAATGAAGAAGGTATACGAGTTTCAAGTTTTCATAACAATGAGATTGTTATAGAGAAGTTGGTGGTCGAAGATGATGAGAGAATTTCAGAATTTTGAGGTGAGAAAGATGAGTGTGTTAAGTAATTTTTGGGGTTTAAATCTAATGGGAGAATTTTGAGGTGAGAAAGCAAAACTTACAAGTACAAAATCAATTTTCAAAATTAATATCCAAAACGTTTACAAGGAATGCTATTTCAAAAATAAGGTTTTTATTAGAAATGTTTAAGGTGAATTGCAAATGTACAAGTCTCGTCATGTGGAACAAAATAGCTCTTGTCGTGCACACAAGAACACTAACATTCCAAATCGAAGACAAGATCAAAATAAAAACATACGCTGATAAGTGCAGAACTAGCTATTAGACGTCTCTAATAACGAGTCTTAGCATCCAGCCAAACGCAAATGTCAAAATGAAAGTAAAATAAATCCATTTTTGCAAAAATGAAAGTAAAAGAATCTATTTCTAAACTTCTTTAAAAGGAAAATTTAAAACTAAACAAACAATTTTGGAAATTTTCTTAAGGTATAAACTCGTAATTGCTAGAAAGTGCACAAAAGAGAAACAGCTTAAGCATCACAATCACAAATTACGGATACACAATCTACAATAGAGTCGATATAAAGGCCAACAAGCATAGAATTTTACACGGGTAGATTTATTCCCAACAAGAAGGCTATTCGGAATGAGAACGAGCGGAAAGAAGGACAACGTCCAAAGAATAACAAATCGATAAAGAGTCAATTCGGAGAGCAACGAGAGATAAATGATAAAGATAGATATATTTTATTTCCGAAAGAAATCTTACCAAGATGAGTAAGATAGGACTGAGCGATAAAGCTTACGGTCAAAGAAGAGGAAAACCTATGGAATTGGGAAATGCTAAACACTCTACTCCAAATATTAAAGCCATCATGAACGCATTTTCGAGCACTTTTACCACCTTATCATATAGCCATATCATTTAAAGGATTTCCTCAATTAGACATCACCAACTCTCCTAATAAGCTAGTCCTCGAAAGAATGTAACTCACCTCAGATATAGCTTAACGACTTCCAATCATTAAATATGTACAGATATCCTTCACAATCTCAAGGCCAAAGCTACTAACTAAACTAACTAATGTCCAACTAGAACCGATTACGATCTCTCGACACCAAAAAATCCGCGATCGTTGATCCATATAAAATAAAATATTTTTAATACGCCTTATATAACAACTCTAACTCAATCATAATCATACCTGAAACCAAAAATATAAATAATCACATTTGAAAAACTATAATTACTATCAACTACAAGATGAATGGGTTTACCATTTTAATTCTCCGATTCATATGAACTGAATGCTCACTATCCTAAGCTTACAATGAACATTTCTCGATATCAAACCATAATACCTTAAGAAAGAACATTGAATAATTTCAAACCACAAATATTGACAAGTACATTGCGACGAGGCGACTATTCAAATCATCAAGATCGTCTTAACTCAAAATGCATCGATCTCCACTTACAAAATATTCCTCAAACGATGGTCACCGGTCCTAATTACCGGTAAGCAAATTCTCTTTTAGAACCCAAAATATAGAGATAACAAATTCCCAAAAGATCTCTAGAGCAACAATTATAATACTCAACATAAGCGAACTAACATCTTGATGTACTCGAACCTCGAAATGGCACTACAACATCAAGCTTGAAAATCTAAAGCTACCAAGAGGGTTCATTCCAAAGCTTAAGTTCTATTTCCCATGGTCAAATACTAACATGAAATTTGTACGACCCAATGACGGATATTATAGATCCAGAATCCGCAAAATACATTGCACTCATTCAAAACGCCAAGCTAGCAAGATCTCCACTTCACTAGTGGACGGAAAAACGACTACAAGATAAAAATCGACAAGAAATCTCTAGGTATTCACGAGCACAACAAGAAACGGGACTAAAAGAGAGGAACGTTAAAGACGATGGGGAGAAATAGCAAGAGATGAAGCAGAGACTATAGTTATAAAGATATCCGAGTAAAGAAGATAGGTGAACAAATTTTCTTAAAGATCGAGTTCAACAAAAACTTGCATGAAAGAAAATGTTAAAGGGTAATGGTACGAGGAAGGATAAAAGGTCTAATCCACGCACATCCTATAGCTTAAGGTTCTTTTCAACCAAGTCATATCTAGGAGGATCTAGTACGCGTACATCAAAATAACCAAATTCCAAAAACGAGTCCACAAAATTTCTTCTTTCAAACTTAGGGCGATAGCAAAACAACTTATCCCTTTGACGAAGGTTTCTCATAAGGGATCACCCTATCACAAAACAGTAAAAGAAGGTACACGCCTAAATTTGGCAAATCGACTACATGCCAATTCATCCATCATTTCACATACCACGGAATACCAAAATCGCTATTGCAGCTCAAGAACAAGAACATTCTTTTAACTCAAATATTCAACACAACCTCAAAGTTTTCTAAAACCGAAGGGTTAACAAAGACTTATCAATATTAGGTCCTTTTCAACGCAAAAAGTCGAGATAACTAATACCAAAGTTCAACATAACTTCAACGTTGTCGTCAATGTCCAAAAACATTTCCCTCAAATTCACGACATTGAATTCACTCACATTAGATCCTCAGGTAACCTGGTTCATCTTACCATGACACTTACTACTTCAAATGAGTCTCCAATACCATAAATTAAGATCACAACTCCGAATCCAAGACTTAAACCCAAATACTTTTCCACCAAGCCTATACCCAAAAACACACACACTAGTACTTCTATAGAAAATAACTTAGCCTTAAAAGCATTTCCACTTCAAGGTATCATTTAAATATTCTCACTTATACCAACTACTCCTACCATAAGCATGATTCATAAGACAACACTAATATTATCAAGCTCCTAAATCCCGAAGAATAAGCCATCAACAAGCTTAAAGTTCTTAGACAACTAATTCAACCGGACACCTTAAATTCCCACAAATCATTCTCATATATATCATGACAAGTATCTATGCACTAGAGTATCCAAAGTGCGTTTCACCACACTCTCTAATGACTCAATCACTCACTACTATATGGCGGAATTCAAGACTACAAGAGGTCAAAAGGAAAAAGGAAAGATACAAAAGGGTAAGTCGGAGGAAAGCAATGGGAGTAATTAACAAGGAGAGGAGAAATAGAGAGATGAAGAAGCATCAAGGTATAGAGAGGAGGCCAAGTTATACTATGAACAAGAAAAATCTTCGATGAGATATAAATACACTAGAATCAGGCTCGCAAATCTTCAATATTTGGGATCGAGTACTTCCTCTAGCCATCACATGGTCAAACTCAAGACGGTAGGTCCAAGCATGCATATTATCACTCAACACAATAAACAAACAAGTTAGAACTTAACAAACAACAAGCACACTATAAACTACCACCTTAGGTCTTTAAGACTACCCATCTCTCATTCATTATTCTTTGGTCAAGTTATTTAAGGTTGGCTGCATGAATGTGCGTCGGGAGTGTTATACCTCTGATACCATCTATGACACCCCGCGATAATACAATAAAGTAAACATATAAAATACAGCAGAAAATATGGGATTTTAAAAAATTTAAAAGTAAAACCGTGAATATCACTATATCATTAAAACCAATACTTATTTATAAATCTTTTATACAAAGGGTAAGTAAAAAAAACACGAGGGATCCCGATCCCTTGATAAATACAGAAATAAAGTAATAAAACTATTATAAACTACAACACTAAGGGTGATTCGTTGTAAGCACAACCCTCGCTAAATCACTCACTCACAAAAACCCCATGCAAACACCAACCTGCAACCTGTTCATTCATTTAAAATGAATGACAGAGTCAATGGGGAATAACTTGAGGTTCTCCTAGCCACATCACAAGAAGAGCAATTAGAACATGTGAGCATACATCAGATACATATATTAAATGATGAATCAAATGAGGGATATTAAACAATAACATGATCTTGTGAGAACTATTAGAGATATAGTAATGATAGACTCGAATCAAGGAAAGACACACCTTGGAGATCATGTAGGTACTAGATGGCTTGCATCTCATCACTAGCAACCATATGATTGAAGAGGCTAGAGAACGGGAAAGACAATATGAAATAAGTCATCAAAACATACTTCCAAATCATATACATACAACATATCATCATTCTCATCAAGAATACTTATCAAACATATGAGTCAAACATATTCTCACGGTAAATGAAATGTACACGCATCGGTACATTGCAACACAAGACGAACAGGTTTATGCGATAAACATTTGCCGAGACCGTTTGCGATAAACATTTCGCATACTCAAGACTCTAATCTTTCCAATAAGACGACGACAATATAATATGACCCTGGTCTAAAAGTGGCCAGAATCTCAGGATGAACGTTTCACGATTCGATATGCGATAAAATATCGCATCCAAGACTCGGTCGACAGATTGGAAGCCGAGTACCTCAAATTCGGTAGAACGACATGTAAGAGGCGGAAAGAGTTCAAGCATCCAAATCCGGCTTATCGGCATGGAACAGGAGGTCAATAAAACCAAAAAAGTACGCTACATTCAATGACACCACCGCGCACGAATACAACATTTCACAGCGGGGTTAGCCTCCCAACAACGTCGACATATTCACACTAGCATATTCAACAAGCACATATGAATGTACCCATATCGCTTCGACATCAAGTCTGAAAAGTAGAAGATTACAAACGAGGAATAAGATTTCAACTCCGTCCAACAAAAACGACTCAACCGACAATTCAAGATACACATGACACAATTGAGGGAAACATCCCAATTCATCATTATACATGTGAAAGACACATAAGATAGATGTACCAATAATAAAAAAGAGTCGATACATGTAACACCCGGAAATGTACCCTATTTTTCTAGTAAAAATATTTTACGGACACTTTTCAGCGAATTTTAGTTTTAATCGTAAATTTAATTTTCCGAGTCGAATTTTGAATTTCCGAGTTCGTATTTGGAATTTCTGCGAGATTTCATGAAAAGGCCGTCTTAAGGCGAGTTTGACTTTTTGGTTGACTTTTCCTTACTTATACTCTTTTTCCCTTAACCTAATTCATTACTCCAAAATCAAACACAAACCCTCTTCCTCTTTAAGAAATCTCAAGCTAGCCTCCCTCTTCATTTTTCGATCTTTGATTCACCGTAACTTCTTCATTACTCGATAGAATTCACGTAAGTTCGTCTTATTCTTCTTCCCTAATCTTCCTCTATCCGTATTGGTAATAAAATTACCGTCTTTCTCGCTTTTTAAATTATCCGTCTTTCTCAAGGTGAATGATATTCATCTTTTATTATCTAATTGTATGTAGGTGGAGACTAGGAAGGTTTAGAAATCGATTAAAGACGCGTAAAGGTAACGGTGAAGGGTTACTCGATATCATTTACGTGTTTTACATGATTTCCATGTTAGAATTCGTTTTTTTTGGAATACAATTAGAAAGCTTAGAAATTATGATTTTGAGGATGATTGTTGTTAGTTGATGATTGTTGATGATGAATATTGATTGTTGATAGTTGATAGAAGTAAATTAGGAAAATTGGAAATGATAGGAAGGTGTTGTTGGTTCTCGGGTGGACTCGTGTAAATTCACAGCACCGACCCTTTTTGGTAGAATGCTCATATCTCCTTCGTTACTTACTTGTTTTGGGCTTGTGACCACTCGTTGGAACCGTAAGAGGATAAGCTATCACCTCGACTTGGAATTTCTGCATTCCCATATCTAGAACTCTAGTTATGACAGTTTGAAGTGAACCCTTGTGTAAGTTAGTTTCCAAACTTGTTGTTTTGGAGAGTTATCTATGTTTCTTATTTATTATGCTTCTTAAACTTGGTCTAATGCTGGGGTATCATGTATTGATTCATGTTTTGGATATATGATATCTCATTCGCATGTATCACATGTTTTGTGACGGTTTTCATATTCCCCTCTTTCGAGTCGGTGTGACATATGTATGAATTGTCACTAATGATATGTGCTTTGAACTCTCATTTCCGGCTACACCTTATACTAGTTTAGACTGGAATGTTCGGAGCGATTGGGGGTATCCGTGATGCTTTTATGCATGTGTTAGTGGGCATACGACGACGTTGTTGGGAGTTGAACGCTATGCGTTGATCGACCGGCCGTCAAATGTTGTGTACTTGCGAGGTGGTGTTATTTGCATGTAGCGTACCGCTTGTTATGAGGCTTGAGCTCTTTTCCGCCTCTTTCGTGAATTATCGACCGAATTTGGGGTACTCGGCGTCTATGATGGACCGAGTCTGGAGTGGAAGCTTACCACATGGTCGAATCGGAACAGTCTTATTCCGAGAGGTCTGTCAGGTTAGACTGGACCGTATTATTATAGTGTCCTACGAGAGGATTAGAGTTCTTGTGTGTACGGAAACTTATTACGTACATGATCGGGAAACGTCTGATCCAGTGAACTTGTTTGTTGGGTCATGAGTATCGAAAACGTCTTATCGTATACGGTTTCAGGGAACGGCGTATCCTGTGGACGTCCATTGACTTGTCTTGCTATTGTTACACGATGCTAGTGCGTTTCACTTACCGGTGAGAGAGATGTCGTCAATATATTAGTATGGTGGATGAAGATTATATGATGTGATCTGAAGACTTGGTATGGTTTGTTTGTCGGAGTCTCAATCTTATCAAAGTATATGCCGTAACGGTGAGATGTAAGCCCTAGTAGGAGTCATAGTTGCCTAAGGGTGTCTTTCCGAGTCTTTGAATATCATGATGGATTCGGGATTTGTTGCCTATTATGTCTTATCATTATTCTATAGAATTGCCGATATATGCTTATAGCCAACTCACATATATTATATATGATGCTTTACTTTGTTTTTCCTTTTTTTTTTTTTATGTACGTTTAATGTGATATGGCTGGGAGAACCCGGAGTTACTCCCCACTGATTGTGGCGTTCATGTTTTTCATGAATGAACAGGTTGCTTGCATGGATGGCTTTTTGCTTATGCTATTTTGGGTTCGGGTGTGAGCTAGCGGGCGTTGTCCCTGGATGAAACACCTCTAGACGTTGTTTAGCTAGTTGCTAATTCTATTTCGAAAATACCCCATCTATTTTGAAAATACCCCATCTATTTTGAAAATACCCCATCTATTTCGAAAATACCCCATCTACCCCATCTATTATGTAAGATCACTTTTACTTGTTAACCTTTTGGAGAGACTTCGTCTCTTGGTGTGGTATAATTCGTACTCTAGTTTGTAATATATGACACTCCTCGTATTCTTTCCTTGCATGTATAAAAGTTTTTTTTTAACTTCATATTTCCGCTATATAATTCACATGCTTGTATGTTTTATCTTTCCGCATTCGCGAGGGTTGTCACAATACATGATACATGAGAATTAAACACAGTTTCGGAAGCATGATCAATAAGAAACATCAATCCTATCCCAAAATAATATGCTTGGAGTCCCTTTAAAACAAGGGTCAACTTTAGACAATTATAATTAGAGTTATAGACATGAAAATTCAGAAATTCCGGATTGAGGTGATAGCTTATTCTCTTATGCTTCCAATGTTACGTTACAAGCTTAAAACAAGCACGAAACGAAGGGGATATGACCATTCTAGAAAAAAAGGATCAATGCAGGAAAACTTCGTATTGTCCCGAGTAGGACAAGGTTTTCTCGAGCGGGACATGTCCTTCTCGAGCGGGACAAGTTTTCCCCGAGCGAGACGAAGGTATAAAATGAGTCTATCGACTATTCTGAGCGGGACATGTAACAATGAGCATGACAGGTCCTTTCCCGAGCAGGACGAGTATTTCCCGAGCTAGACAAAGGTGTTTTGTGGAGGAATCATATATGCCGACCTTCTTGAGCGGGACATTTCTTTCCCGGGCGGGACGAATACGTCCCAATGGGAACATATTAGTTACAATACTACCTAGCACGGGACCTAGAAATGGCAAAAACCAATTTATGCATAAGTTCGACAAGTATAATGGTATAAACGGGAAATGAGAGTTCAATTCCGCCCAACAAACACGACTTAACCAACTATTCAAGGTATACATGATAAAATTGAGGGAAACATCCTAATTCATCATTATACATGTGAAAGAGACATAAGATAGATATACCAATGGTAAAAAAGAGTCAATACATGATACATGAGAATTAAAAAAGATTTTGAGAGCATCATCAATAAGAAACATCAATCCCATCCCAAAACAACATGCTTGGAATGCGTATAAAACAAGGGTCAACTTTAGACGGTCATAATATGCGAGTGTGTTCTAGACATGAAAATTCCTAAACTCCAGATTCAGGTGATAACTTATTCTCTTAAGCTACCAATGGTATGCTACAAGCCTAAAAAAAGCAAGAAAAAAAGGAGATATGCCAATTATACAAAAAAGGGTCAGTTCAAGAAAACTTCTTATTGTCTTGAGAAGGACAAGAGTTCCCGAGCGGGCATGTCTTTATCGAGCGGGACAAGTTTTTCCCGAGCGGGAGGAAGGTATAAATTGGATCTGTCGACTTACCCGAGAGGGACAAGTTAGTCCTAAGCGAGACGGGTCATTTCTCGAGCCGGATGAGTATTTCCCGAGCGAGACGAAGGTGTTTCAAGGGAGTAATCATATTTACTGGCCTTCCGGAGCGGGACATTTATTTCCCGAGCGGAACGAGTACGTCCCGGCAGGAACGTATCAGTTACAACACTATCTTAATTGGAACCTAGCAATGGTTTCCAAAAACCGATTTATGCAAAAGCCTTTTCATAATCACATCCAAAACCCACATGTATAATAGCACAAGCATAGGATTTTCATCAAGAGAGATAATTCAATACGTCTTAGTAACTTAAAAAGTAGAAATTAACACAAAAGGGTAGATTAACAACATTATACCCACATTCAACAAACCACAACCAATTATTTAACATCCAAAAGTTATGATTTCAAGACAAGAACAAATAAAGATCCTATCTTTAACATGTTAATCTACTATAGAACACGTAAATTACCAAAAAAAGTGATGTTAAGGAACCCGAGTACATTACCTCAAATCCTCTAAAACATCGTCTTTAAGTTAAGGATCCGCTTCCAAAAGGTCCAATAACTAAAATAGAACAAGAATTATAAAAATATAAGAAATGTATCATCTTCATAAGATAAGATTTTCGAAAGTTAGCTAATGAGTTTCTTATTTAAATGTTTTAAGGACTTGTTGAAATTCTAAGTAGGAAAGCATAGTTGCATAGAAAAGACACTAGAGTAGACAAACACATTAACTGGGCCCACTCATTTTGAAAAAGACAAATGAATTTAATATTAGTATATTGCTCATTAGTAGTCACCAGTCATTTACAAAAAGGTAAAATAAATTACTACACCAATTACTAAGAGGCCACTAGCTACTTGGCCATCATGCTTTCCTCATAAAAGTAATATAAAAATAATCTCTCTCAGTTCCCGTAAATCGATCATTTTCACCTGTCTTTTATCTTATTCATCTTCCATCTCCTTCATTAACGGCTTCATATGAATCTCTTACTCTATAATTTTTTTGCTTTTAACTTTTGGTCATGCATTTCATTCTCTCCATCCTCTCTATGAAAGGAGTTCGCTTGGCTCAACCTTCTAGGTCGCGAACTAAGGCAAACTAGGTCGCGAACGACCCCGGTTTGGGTACGAAAACCTGCGTCGTGGTTCGTGCCACCAAACTCTGAACTTGGTAACACTACCCCGCGATAATACAATAAAGTAATAAATTGCAGCGGAAAATACGAGATTTAAAAAACTTTATAAGTAAAACCGCAAATAACACTATATCATAAAAATTAAAACTTAATTAAGAAATCTTTCAAACAAAAGGTAAATTAAATAAACACAATAGATCCCGATCCCTTGAGAAATACAGAAATAAAGTAAGAAAATTATTATAAACTACAACGCTAAGGGTGATTCGTTGTAAGCACAATGCTCGCTGACTCGCTCAAAAACCACATGCAAACAATAACTTGAAACCTGTTCATTTATTAAAAATGAATGACAGAATCAGTGGGGAGTAACTCGAGGTTCTCCTAGACACATCACAAGAAGACAAGAGCAATTAGAACATGTGAGCATACATCAAATACATATATACGAGGTTCTCCTATATATACCCCCACTTTGTAATATCTTAGGCACGAAATCCTAGATCTTAAACTCCTTCTATATTAGTGTTAATCTTCCATTAATTACATTAATTTAAGCTTAATATTGGTTTAATTAGTCTTTGAAGCTTGTTTTAGTGTTAGAACTTGGATTGTAACCAAAGATTTGTGACTCAATCTTTGTTATTTTTTTTTATGACGAGGGGTTGTATCCCCCCGGGCCCATGGATTCCCGCACCACCACATGGACCATGTAAGCCACCCCCTTCGGGGGTTGCAGTGGCCAAGTGATCATCGCCCCAGCAGGTAGTCGAACCCAGAACCTCTCAACTCCTGCATTTCTGCAAGCTTCAAAGTTTAACCTGGCTACCACTGGACTAACACCACTTGGTTATACTCAATCTTTGTTATTCTATCAAAATGCTCACCTTTTTCTTGAGTAGGTGTAATTTTTTCCTTTAATCTGGTCTTTCATTAAGTTTTCCTTTTAATCTTTGTTGTTTATTCATTGTTAATTAGAAAATGTTATATGTTGTTAATTCTCTTAAGCAATCTTTAGTTATTGTTGAAATCTCTTTGAATATGTGTGAGTAGTAACCTTTCTAGGATATGTGGGGGATTATGGGTTCAAGTATGAGTTAATATGAAGATTGTTGGGCCTAATTGTTGTTTAATTGCCTTGTCTCCAACCTTTGCTTATAACATGTTTGATGAAATGCTTGTGTGAATTTGCATGAATATTTTTCTTGTTTCGAATGCCATAAGATCGAGAGTCGTGGTTATTCGTAGAACCGCTAGGTTGGCACATCGTATCTAGTAAACGCGATCGCTAGTTAGACACGGTTTGAGGAGGAATTGTAAGACCGAAAGCCTCAATTCGTTATTCCTAGACTAGACAACCCTTCGACTATTAGAACCAACAACATTACTTGACTCGTGCCACCCATATGAACCCACTCACTTAGTCTTTCCTTTTATTAATATATACCCAACTTTCTTACCTTAGATTCGTCTTAATTGTTGCTTTCTATCGTTTTTACTTATTGTTTCTTAGTTTAGATTCAAATCCAAACCCAAATTACATGTGCCTTGAAATTACTATAGTAGACTTTTCATAGATCGTTTTGAACAATCAACCGTCTCTGAGATCGACATCCGTACTTACGTACAAACACCTTCTATACCTACACTAATCATTAACAAAGAATTCATCATTATCATAATAACAACTCTAAAACACATAAAGAAACACATAAATGTGATATCGAGTAACCCGTTTACATTACCTTTTAGCACTTTTAAACACCGATTTCCAAGCTAGCAATCGACATCTACGGATTCCTTTACCCAATGCTTCAACATTCCACCTTTTGACGACTATTAACACGGTAAGAAGCTAATACCGAAATTCAGTAAAAATGGTCTTAAACAAAATCAAAGATTCAATATTTTCTTAACTAGAAAGAAGGCGGACGATGAGAGGGTTCTGGAACACTAAACGAAATTAAATTGGGTTGAGAAACGAAGAAATTATGCTCGTCTCAAGATTAAATCTAAAAGAAAGGTTTTATAAAAAGTCGAAGGAAGAGGATATTTTATGGTATGAAAAGGAAGAGGAGGATGTGAGGAGAAGAATGGTACATAAGTCATGAAGTTTCGTTGAGAAACGAAAAAATGACATCTGTGTTAAGCTTTTTGGGTTATGGAGGTTTTGAGTTGATGAAGAAGATGAAGAATACTGAAAGCTGAGGAGGAAGGTAGAGTTTTATGATATGGTTTGTTTTGAGAAGGTGAATAATATATAAGACTCAAGTCTCATATTGGTTTGAAACAATGTAACTTTGATTTAATTACACTTTGATTTAATAAGTATTGTTTCACTATCGCCTATTTGATATATACCATCTTGGGCAACCGAGATGGTAACATCCCGATTTATTAAGGAGGTCTTTTAAGACTCCTTGTTAGATGGGGATGTTATAACAACTTTGGTTCTTACCTGGGAGTTCTCATAGCCTTACTAAAACGAAAATCACAGGCTTTTCGCTTTCTGGTAGATCAAATAACATTCAATATCACGTCTTGGTTCGCCTTACATTTCACTCTATCAAGTAAGGTGGCTCTAATAAATGCTATTTTATTCGCCTCCATTCGCCACATCTTGGCAATTATCCCGTTCCCGGCCATTATTTGTTCCAAACTTGAATATTCACTCTCCAAAATCAGAAGTTGCACTTGATCTCAAGAATATTTCGCTCGTAAAACAGGTTACCATGTATTAAAATTTTTGGTGAATTCACGTAATCCTCAATCTAATTTAACCCGTGTTTTTACTGCCACATATGTTTAAGATTTTTCGTCACCAGGACGATAAATAAAAAATTCCACAACCATCATATTCTTGCGCATATTTTTCGTATTACCGACTCATGATTTACTGACATTGCTTGAAAGATTGCTAATGGTAATTGCATCAATTTTAAAACTGATAATTAAGTTGATGGTTATGTTCTACATGTTCGTCCTTCCTATCGTGAGTAACCGATCATATTCAGGTTAGGAATGGAGTCCAATAATTGCCTTTAGATTATTTAAGTATTCGTCTGCAGACCAAATCTTAAATATGAAAACCCTCTCGACCTCGAACGACTTCGTATATTGGAAATATATTGTGGATGGTAATTACACAACTCCACGTTGGTACGTATCCAACCAACACAAGGCCAATGCAATATTAAGCGATGATTGACTAATTGACGAGTGACTTGGATTAATATACATAACTCATTTGCATCCAACAAGTCAAGTTTACGAAAATCGTCTTGTTGTAACATGCTAGGAGCGCATGTAATAATAGCTAGCAAGTCTCGATAATAACACAAATTCTCATTAAAGACAAACATATCCGTATTCAATTAAGATGGTTCATATTGTCTCTCAAAAAAAAAATTAAGTAAGAAACCAAGTGGATTACTACTTACTATCCCACCTGCCATTTTGTGAGAGACAACCCGATCCGACTAGTGTTCATTAAAGACGAATATACCCGTCTTGGCCGTCTTCAATGAAACTTGAGCCCAAAATAAAAGTCGGAAGAGCAATCAATAGTCTTGCTTCCTATAAACGTCCCTACCGCCTAACCTGTAACAAATAACCAACCAACCTCTCACGAGTACACTGATAATTAAAGCATATACTCCGTACACGATATTATACTCCAACACCCCGAGAAACCCCCAAATTTTCACGAAATAGTACCAGTCAAAAGAAGAATGGACTTAAAAAATGAACATTCAACTCCAATTAACCTACTAATTTGGAATCCATATAATGCTTTCTAACACATCTTCTAACCAACTTATCACCATAACCACACTCACTTATCAACTCCCTCATATATCAACATTATAAAATGCACACTTACTTCTCTATCTTTCTTCCTTTGGCATACACATGACACACCCACCACCTTTATCTTCTTCTACATCTCTCTCTCTCTCTCTCTCTCTCAAACCCTATAAATCCTCGTTTTTTGTGCCCAATTTCCCCCCCTTTATTACCCTCATAAACCCTTTAATTTACCCTTCTTACTATTTTAGATTATATTTATTTATTTATGGTTTTCTGTTAAGGGTTATATATTTATATATATACAAATTTTTTTTTCTATATTTTTTATTTTGAAGTAATTTTTTTGGGGGTGATCTGGCAATTTAATTGGGGAGGGCAGAAAATGTAGTCATTAAGCAGAGAATTGGTGTTTTTGATACTTCAATTTCTCGAAGAAGAGAAGTTTAAGGAGTCTGTTCATAAGTATGTTTGCTTTTATTGCTTATTATTAATTATTAATTGTGCTCTATTTTTTTTTTCTGTTAATTGCTTTTTATCATTATTATTAATTAATGTTAATTGTGATTTTATTTGATTAGACATGTGGGTTTGTATTGATTTTTTACTGTGATATGTTTTTTTTAATATTTATGATGATGCATGAATGTTTCACAAATTCTCATTTAAGACGGAACTATCCAATAATATCCTACTTGTATATATAGGACATACCGAGACAGTTTTACATGTGAGACCAATATCAACCTATTAAAGCTGTCTTTAGTTAAGTACGAGTAGCTCACAAGGGTTTGTTAGTTATAGATTCGTTATGCTTGAAATTTGTGCTTCATTTTATGCATACATTATGTCTTGTGATGGGTTTGTTGTGGGTTGTGGGTTGTGGCTAGGTTTTTTTTTAAGTCGAAAGTTAGTTCTTTTTATTCAGAATTTTATGTGGGAATACAATTCGCTGCCAATAACAGCATCTCCAAAGGTTAAGCAAAAGGAATTGCTTGCAAATAAAAAAAATTTTAAGCTACTTGCTTAACCATTGGAGTGCTCCACATAGACTAGTTTAGTCTGAGAGCTTAAATTGACCCACATTAAAAAATCTACCAATTAAATATACACATATGAAAAGTTAAGCCACAAAACTAGTAGCTTTATCATTGGGTTACTTTGTAACTTAAAAGTGTAATAGCTTGAAAATGTGATGTGGAAAATTAAGCTAATAGTCTTACTGCTTACCATTGGAGATGCTCTAAGTGTAGTAACTTTCCTGTGAAAAAGTTGTTGTGTTAGCCGTGTCGTCTCGTGAAATGGTATTTGTTGGACCTATTTTATAGTTTTGATGATGACATGTGTTTACTTGATATATCATATGCATGTAATTGTGTGATTTAGTCTTATCATAGCTAACGACAATTACAAGAGAGGAGATCAAAGTTATAGGAGCTTAAGGCATAGCTTTCAAGCATTCTGTGAGACAAAGTTATAGGAGCTTGAGGTATACCTTTGAGGTTTGTATGCAAAGTTATAGCTACCTTGATTATAACATTGAAGAAACAATTCAAGCAAGATCTACTTCAAATAACACAAGACTCAAGATGGAGGGTCTTTGTGATCAAGATGAAGAGATGATCCGTATACTGAAGATCTTTGTGAAGATTAGATATTATAGGTCGTCATTCGGTAACTATTCCATTAGAGTGATCGATTTTGAGTTTGTAAAGTTATGACTCACTTATAACTTTACATACTAAAGTTCAAAGTTATAGCTCTAACCTATAACTTTGGATGATAAAAGTTGATGCATGATTTTGGAAATAAATCTTTTAAATGTTTTAAAAAAAGATAAAGAGTATTTTTATATTTATCAAAGGTTTTAATAGATAATGTATTTATGAGATTCTATTGGTTAGTAATACAACTTATGGGTTGTCATGCTACCTAGGGTTTCTAATACATTCTATCTCAATTTGTTGTTAACCTAATAACCCCACCTAGTGGTTGTGCTACCTAGGGTTTCGTGAAACCAAAGGATTATGCCTCCTAGGGTTTCGTGAGATAAGGAATTTCGGCCTCTATAGGTTTGTTTCCTTGTTTACCTTAACCTAGGATTCTAATAATATCCTTACAACAATATTTTGAGATATTAAAGATAAATATCTTTCTAAAAGATAAAACAATAATATTTTGAGATATTAAAGATAAATATCTTTCTTAAAGATAAAGTTAGGGTTTTAGATTTTATATCTCCTATGCTTATATTATAAATACTCCTTCTATCTCAATCATTCATAACGACTTTTATACAATTGAGAGAATTTTATAAATTGATTTTAAAGCAAACTTTGAGCAAAATATTTATTATTTTTGGTGTTTGTTTTTCGAAAAAGTCGTGCATCCTCTTTATCAATCGCTCACGTGAAATACGTTATTGAATAATACTACATTACATAATCTTACTTATTCTTTAACGAGAATCTGTGTGAGTTATATTGTACTTTCTTATTAGCGTAAGATAGTATAGTGTATTTAGCGATACTCACCTTGAGTTATAATCATAGTTGATTATACGCGTGGGTTATAAATTTTTGTAATCCGGAGAAAGGTACTAAAGATTATTTATCGAGAATAGTGGACGTAGGTTTCGACTTGTGAACCGAACCACTTCAAAAATTACGTGTGTCTCTCTCTCCTTTTCGTAATTTTGTTATTTGCATTTACTTTGATTAATTAATTAGTTGATTTTAATCTATAAGATCAAATAATTAATTACATATCATATAAATCGAAAAAGTGGGGCTAGTTTTTAATACTCAATTCACCCCCTCTTTCGTATTCCATCAATAGACTCTACAGCATTGAGGAGCCGTTTGTAATTTGATTATGATGTTATTGGTGTTGGATTTTTGGGTAGGTTGGATCAAGAATCACGGTTTTTCTTCAACATGAAGTACTTTGTTGAGAAAGTTCAAGCTGGGGAATAGGATGAAGTTGAAAAGTATCTAGTCAGGTTTACCAAAGTGGACGACAATAGATATTCCATGAAGATATTTTTTGAGATTAGGAAACAGAAGTATCTCGAAGCGCTTGATAAGGATAGTTCACTTGTTTGTCTTTGGGTAATGTGATTTATTTATGGTTGTACCAGAATGAATATTTTCCAGTATTAGCAGGGTTTTAACGACTGGTTTACTTGATTTTGCTAGGCACGACAAGGCTACGGCTGTAGAGATACTTGTCGGTGACTTGAAAGTATTTTCAACGTTCAATGAGGACCTTTACAAAGAGATTACGCAGCTCTTAACGCTTACTAATTGTTTGTAAAATAAAGACGTAAAAATGAAAATAAGATGATACTTATCGAAACAGGAAGAAAGGCAGTGTTGTGGTAATGAAGCCACTGACTTGAAAACTATATCGGCATGACTTCGGTGGTAATCGTTTCACGGCGGTAGTTCCCCAAGGTTAACAATGCGACCCCCGTACACAACCACTTGTGTAAAGAAGCCTTGGAACAAACAGAAACTGTACCCAGAAATTGAACAGTAGCAGAGAAGAAGAAGAAGAAGAGAGAGTTTGAGAGAGATGTGTTTTCTGTGTATTTTCTGAACAGGAAAGACTGTCTATTTATAACAAAAATAGACAGCAAAAGAGCCAAAATACGCTCCTCTTAATCACGGTCAAAGACGTGATTAATGGAGTTAATTAGCCTCCTTAATTTCCGTCATTAACAGTCATATTTGACTGACTGTTACATATTCAAAATAGATACACTGAATGTGGACAGAATACAAACACACAGGTCTAAAAGGATAAAAGTCGGCCAAGGCCCGCACCGCAGGTGCTCTACCCAAACCCGAGCCCGAGCCGCGCCAAGCCGGCTGATAAGTGATATTTTGTATTGATTTATCCCCCGTTTTAGCTCGATTTCTATACGATTTATGCACTTTGTTAAGTGATTAACGAGCTAATATTGCTATTCTAGTTGTTTTGCGTGTTTTGACTCGTTTTATAGGAAATGAAGCGGTTTTGCTATATTTTCCTACTTTATGGAGCAAAGACACTAGGATACGAGTTTTTCAAGGAATTGATGATAGCCAGTTCACGATTTGATTACGATTCCGCTACATCTTTCCTCGAATGGACTCAATTTGGATTTTGGCTTTGAACTTTAAAAGGAAAACTCAACCCAAGTCAAGAGAAGATCAGCCCAAGCCCAATTCCGTAGTGCATTGACCAAAGACTAAGGCATAGGATTCCGTGCCTAAGATGAAAAGACGGAAAATCCAGATTACACAAAAACCCGATCGGATTGCCCAATACCCGATCGGGTATTTCTGCAAGAAGACGTTACTTGGCTCTTCTTCAATCCGAGCTTAAATGGGTGGTTTAATGCTTTGACTAGGGTACGAATTTGCAAGAGGGATCAGCAGCCATGCATCCCTATAAAAGCCAATGATCATCCAAGCATCTAGGCATCCAATCTTAGAATCATCAACTTTTACAATAATCCAATTATCTACTATCATCATATACATTTTCATATCATCTTTAGCACATTTTTTACAAGTTTTTATAGTTTTCTTAGTATTTCTCTAGTGTTTACTTAGCTTTTGTTTTTGGATATTTGTTCTTACTTTCACTCTTATTAGGAAATCTTTAGCACATCCAATATTGTTGTTATTAGGAAATCAATCTAAAATTAATCTAGTAAAAACCAAAGTATTGTTTAGCATGTCACCTTATAATTTACCTAATCAAATAATCCTAAAAATTGTTATTAGAATCATTGTTAATATAATCACCATAATCACTTTAGTATTTATATTTCATAGTTTAATTTCATACATCTTTTTCTTGCTAATTTACTTAATCACATAATCATATAAATTAGATTAATTCTAATATTGTAAAATTATCATTGTGTAAATAAAATAAATAGCGTTGTAATATTTGAAATGATTTACGAGTTGAATAAATTAAAAGAAGAGTAGTTACCAATTGAACCATCTAAATTGTTTCTTCCTTTGGTCGTGTCAAATTCTATAACTTTGTTTAGTGGCCATAAGCAATTGTTTGTATTAGTCATTTCTATCTTTATAACGAGAGTTGGGATAGGAATTAGGACTATCAATAGGGGTTTAGTGACTTAACCATGCTGAAAGGACGTTAGGACCCACTAAAAGGTCGGTACGAATCCGGAAGGAATATACCGCTACAAGGCCTAGACAATCATAGTAATTCTAATATTGGTATCTATGAGACTTTTAATTAATTTTACATGTATTTCTCTTTCACTATATCAACTTGATTAGTTAGTTTACTTTACCGTTTTAGATAGTTTATTTTATTGTTGCTTAGTTAGTTTACTTTATCTTCATTTTATTTCTATTCTTAGATAGTTTATTTTATTGTTATCTAGATAGTTTATTTTATCGTCTTTCTATTCTCGTTCTTAGATAGTTTACTTTATTATTATTGTCTTGTTTATTAGTTTAGTTAGTTAGACTTTCAATATTGTTATTTAAATATCGTCTTTAGATAGAATTTAGTTGTTAATATTCAGATCAGAGGGTTTCCCCGATCGGGTACGTGACAACCCGATCGGGTAAGTCTTCTGTTCTGGGTTTTTTGTTTTGCAATTTACATATTTGTCATTTACATATCGTCATTTATATATTTGTCATTTTATTTCATGTTAATAGTTTAGACAACCATCTCAAGTGACTCGAATTTAAATGAAAACCAATCCATAGCAATTCATAAGTAACACGGATCGACACCCTACTTCCCTAATTACATTCCTTATGTTGTTAGCCTAAGTGCGGGTAATTATTTTTGTTCGGGACCGCGACAGAACCGACCAAATTTTGGCGCGAGCGCGCGTGTGTGTGTTTGGACCCAAACCCACAAGCCCAATACTCTCAACAAAACCCTTCTTGTTCACTCTATTGGACACTATAATGACAAATAGAGTTATAAACAAGAGGTAGATGTACAAAACTACCGATGTGGGAAAGCACTCAACATTGAAATGTTGACTATTTCGCTTGAATTGCCATTACTGCCAACAATCCCCCACTGATGGCAAAGAAAGAGCTAAGGAAGAATTTTTGGGTAAGGAAGGGTGGATACTTAAACGTTCAATGTCTTTCGACTTGAATTGACGTATTAGTGAGATGAAGCAACAACTTACTTTCAACAAGTGAATATCTTTCGATTTGAATTCCTTGTTGAGTTTTGGTTGAGACCCATAACACATATCATACCTTCTAAGACTGTTTTGTTCCGCGATTCATAGTGCAACGCTTTTTAAAGCCATGCGTTGACCCTGGTTTAGGTGAGTGCTCTAGCGAGAATTGGTATATTCTCACATAGATGGTGGCTAGACCATCACACTCCCATAGGTAGCTCAAGTGCTTCTCAATAGCACTTTTCACAAGAGCTATTAAGGATAAAAATCCAACCTGGAAAATAAATACAATCCATCAAGTGCGTCTCAAAAGCACCACCAAAAAAGGATATGGACCGTCAAGCGCCATAGAAATGGAAGCTATGGAATCCATCAAGAATCACTCAATCTTAACTTATGGACTTAAGCCCCATTCCCCTCGACGTCTCATGGACTACTCTTCTTGTTAACCCCTTTGTGAAAGGATCAGCAAGATTGCGTTCGGACCTCACATAGTCCAAAGCAATTACTCCATTTTTCAGGAGTTGTTTTACCACATCGTGCCTGATTCGAATATGTCGTCTCTTACCATTATAGACATCATTCTTAGCAACACTGATAGCTGCCTGAAAATCATAGTGTAAGGAGACTGGTGTAACCTGTCCCTCCCCCCCACATTGGCATGTCTGCTAGTAAGTTCCTCAGCCATTCTGCTTCTTGACCTACCAACTCAAGAGCAATAAACTCAGACTCCATAGTGGAGCGTGCTATACAAGTCTGTTTCGCAGACTTCCATGATATAGCACCTCCGCCTAGGGTGAACACATAACCACTAGTGGAACAGATTTCATCATTTCCTGAAACCCAATTCGCATCACAATATCCTTCTAACACAGCAGGAAATTTACCATAATGCAAAGACAAATCAATAGTTCCTCTCAGGTATTTAAGTAAGCGACGAAGTGCATTCCAGTGTTCAGCGCTAGGGTTATGTGTATACCGACTCAGTCTACTAACCGCATAGGCAATGTCAGGTCGAGTGCAGTTCATGAGAAACATTACGCTCCCTATAATTTTAGCATACTCTTCTTGGGAGACACTATCACCCAAGTTTTTACACAAAGATACACTAGCATCATAAGGTGTCCTAGCAGGTATAACATCAAAGCTATCAAATTTCTTCAACACTTTCTCAACATAATGAGATTGACTTAGTGATATTCCATTTGAGGTTTTAGTGACTCTAACTCCAAGAATAACATCAGCTTCCCCTAAGTCTTTCATCTCAAATCGTGACGACAAAAATTGTTTGGTTTTATTCACAACAAATAAATTACTACCAAGAATAAGCATGTCATCAACATATAAGCATATAATCATACAATCTGATCCAAACAGTTTAGAATACACACACGAATCAGAATTGTTGGTAATATAGCCATCGGTAATTAAAGTGTTGTGAAATTTCTCATACCATTGGTGCTTGTTTAAGACCATATAGCGATTTTCTCAGTTTACACACTTTACTCTCTTGACCCTTTACCACAAACCCCTCGGGTTGAGACATATAGATCTCTTCCTTTAGGTCACCATTCAAAAAAGCAGTTTTTACATCCATCTGATGTACAACAAGATCATGAATAGCAGCTAAAGCAACAAGAGTTCTGATAGTGGAAATTTTAGTCACAGGTGAGTAAGTATCAAAATAATCAATATCCTTCTTTTGTGTAAACCCTCTAACCACAAGTCTAGCTTTGAACCTTTCTATTGTACCATCGGGTCTCAATTTCTTTTTAAAAATCCATTTACTACTAATGGGTTTACTACCCTTAGGCAAATCAGTCAACTCCCAAGTCTGATTAGAAACAATAGAATCAAGTTCGTTTTTAATAGCATCTTTCCAAAAATTAGCATCAATCGATCTCATAGCATCAGCATAGGTTTTTGGATCATCTTCTGTTAAATAAGCAGAAACGAGTTCATCACAAGCACAGTCATCACATGCGTTTTCAGTTAAAAAAGTTCTAACAAAATCATCCCCAAAGTTCTTTTCAACTCTAGGCCTCTTACTCCTTCTAGGTTCAACAGCATGATCAACAAAGGTACTACTACTAGCATGCATAGAACTATCAACATGATTAACAGGCAAAACAGGAACATCAGGTAGTGATACAACTTTTTTAAGAGGGAAAACATGTTCAAAAAATTCAGCGTCTCTAGCCTCAGAAATAGAACGGTCACTCAATGACACGAATCTATACGCAGAACTGTTTTGAGCATAACTAATGAAAACGCAATCATAAGTTTTAGGTCCTATGGTAGGCCTCTTAAAACTAGGTAAGCCTACTTTAGCCAAACACCCCCACACTTTAAGAAAATTCAGGTTGGGAGCATAACCTTTCCATATCTCGTAAGGTGTCTTGTCTAGTTTCTTATGTGGTACCCTGTTAAGAATATGACAAGCCGAAAGCACCGCTTCCCCCCACATATCATCGGACAGGCCAAAACTTAAAAGCATAGCGTTCATCATTTCTTTCAAAGTTCTATTTTTACGTTCAGCTACTCCATTTGATTGAGGTAAATAAGGTGGACTAGTTTCATGAATTAATCCATTTTTCTCACAAAAATCTACTAGAAAGTTAGAACCATATTCACCACCTCGATCAGACCTAACTCGTTCAATCTTTCTATCAAGTTGATTTTCTACCTCAGCTTTAAACTTTACAAACATGTCCTCAGCTTCACTTTTATGTCTAAGTAAATACACTTTAGTATATCTAGAACAATCGTCTATAAAGGTGACATAATAATGTTTACCTCCTCTGCTCATAGTACTTTTAAAATCAGTTAAGTCAGTGTGAATTAATTCAAGAAGATTTGTATGTCTAGTTTTGACAGGTTTACTGGGTTTTTTTAGTAAATTTAGCCTCAACACAACTAGCACATTTTTCAAAAACTTCTGTAGATAGTGACGAAATAAGCGATAAAGATACACTGAATGTGGACAAAGTAAACACAGTTAAAAGTGAGCCAAGGCCCACACTGCAGGTGTTCTACCGCAAACACGAGCCCCAGCAATGCCAGTGCGCGCGTGTGAAGATACATAAACTTCTGTAGATAGTGACGAAATAAGCGATAAAGATACACTGAATGTGGACAAAGTAAAAACAGATAAAAGTGAGCCAAGGCCCACACTGCAGGTGTTCTACCGCAAACACGAGCCCCAGCACTACTGGTGCGCGCGTGTGAAGATACATAAACCGAGGAGTCCAATACTATCACCAAAACATTTCTTGTTCACTCTGTTTGACCCTATAATGACAAATAGAGTTATAAACAAAAGGTAGATTTACAAAACTACCGATGTGGGAAAGCACTCAACATTGAAATGTTGACTATTTGGCTTGAATTGCCATTACTGTCAACACTAATTTCAGGTGTGTTTATCAACCTTTTGATAGGCACTCTAATATTCATTTTCATAGTCTTATGTACATAGTTAGCCATGTGACTGATACTATGAAATAGTCTCCGTGAATTGGAAATTTGCGGTAGCATACTTAAGAAGTGTCTTATGTTCGTTAAGTTGGTACAGAAATTGTTTTGTGGTGATATAATGTGACGTGGAAGCTTTTTCAAAAGGAAAAGATCTTATTTATTGTCTAAACATTGATCCTTATGAAACTTTGTTAGATCACGTTGTGACTATTTGGTATGTTCCATGGAGTGCACATTTATGTACGAAATACTACTCTTATCCCGCCAATTCACCAAATCAGCGTTCTTTGGAATCAGTGGGTTCATTTACTCCGCTGGACTTATCTCGTCTTAGGCTTTTCTATTAGCCATATATGTATCTTTTGAGATTCCTTGAATAGTGGGTCACAGTTAAAAGCTGTTTCTTGGATATGCAGGGAAAATGAACAGCTTTCTAAATACGACAACACTAAAACAGCTCCTAATATCATGTTGGTGGAGCTTAAAAAGCTGATTGAGGCAAACCCGCTTTTCCGCGACAAGCTGGTATTTCCTACGTTGAGGTCTTCAAGATTGCGCACACTAATCAATCAAAGGTAAAAGGGATAGATTGTCACTCACAAATATTTTTTCTTGCGGACAGCTTTCCATCCCCATTTATTTGTCACAATTGTTTCTGCTTATAATCAACCTTTTATCTAGTTTGAATTGGCAGCATCAGCTTTGTAAGAATCCTAGGCCAAACCCCGACATTAAGATCGACATTGTTTACTGATCATTCGTGTACACCGCCAAATGGTGATGTTGCCCCTGCACCTGTAAATCTTCCAGTTGCTGCTGTTACAAAGCCTGCTACTTATACTCAGCTTGGAGCTCATGGGGTATGTTGATAGATCTCCCATCTCCCTTCACCCCCTGAATTTGGGTCTTCTTGATGTGTGTCAAATATATTACTGTCCTTTATATCCTCTTCAGTATGGTCTTATTCCCTGTTCAGCCTTTTCAGCCTGCAGCTGCTGCTAATGCTAATGCCTTTGCGAGTTGGATGAATGTTGCCGCATCCACCTCTATTCAAGCAGCAGTTGTGACTGCATCATCCATTCCCGTTCCTCCGAATCAAGGTTGGATTGTGTTTTTCTTTTGTTTCTTTATTTTTATTTACCATGGAAAGTGGTGGTAATCTGTGTTGCTCGGACTCGGTTATAAGCTAGGTAGCACCAAAACGGACACGGACACGGACACGGACACGTGATATGGCATCTCGTGAAATTTAGGACACGGGACACGGCATTTAAATTTAATAAAATATATATTTTATATTTATAAATAACATACAATTTTATTTTTCTATTAGTATTTGATATTAAATGTAAATAATTGAGTGTAAAACTTAACTTTAACTATAATTTATTCTCATTTCCCACCTAAACTCATCTTCTAATCAATTTTCCCACCCAAACTCATCTTCTAATCAACCTCTTCTAGTCTTTCAATCTCACATTCCTTATTTATAGGTGTCCGTGTGTCCGACACGGTGTCCGACACGGGACGGCTGGTTAGGAGAAGTGTCCGTGCTACCTAGGTTATAATAAGTATACGACACTTTTGCATGTCCAAGTCACATTGGGCTATTTTATGAAAAAAAATTGCGTTTAGTCTACTATTAAATGTCCGAACATCCTACCCCCATGTCTGTCGGTTGAGTGTTCAACACGGGCTCTCGAGGTAATATTGAAGAGTCCGAACAACATAGATGGTGGCAGTCTTAAAATCTCTGATTCTTAGGAGAGAGTTGAATAATTTATTTGAAAGTTTTGAGAAATTTACTCCATACAAAGGTCAGCCCGTGCTTGTTTACCTTTTTATTTTTAAATAAAAAAGCATGTTCCATAGAAAATGCTGGAGATCAAATATTTTTTTTCTTTGATATTTGGAAAGAATTGGATATTGTTTTTGTAAAATGTCGGAGAAATCTCCGAATGAATATTTCTAGAATTTTCGTAGTGATTCAGAAGCTTTGGCTGTGATATGTCAGTTGGGTTGACTTCTGATTTTCGGCTCTTTTCCTGTTGCGTTATTTGTTTGGGTAATCCCTATTCTGAAATGCCCAAGAACACCTCCTGGAACTCTTGGGTTAGTGGACTAACAGAATCCTGATCGTGAACAGCTGATGAAACGGTTGCGCCCTGCTCAATCTGTTCAGAAGGTAATAATTGTGTTATTGATTCAATAGTTGGATTGTTCATGTGAGTTGACCATGCACTTCTTATTCATCTTTGCTCAACTATTATTGTGTTTAGGGACTAGGTTACATATCCTACTCCTCGCAAACAACCTCCATTGTCATTAGAGGATCTCCCAAGAACTGTAGCTTTCAGTTTGCATCAAGGATCTGCAGTCACAAGCATGGATTTTTATCCATCCCACTCATCATACACTTCTTATTGGTACGTTAATAGAATATATCCGGCAGTTCCATTATTGTGGCATTTTTGTTTTAGTTGGCTCTTATGGTAATCTTGATGTTTTATTAGTTGGTTCTGCAAGTGCTGAAATAACCCTCTGAGAGGTTTCAATGCGTGAGAAATTGGTATCAAAGCCATTCAAGATATGGCACATGGCTTCTTGTACTTCACAATGTAAACATAAATTATAGGATCTTGATTAAAGCGATAATTACTGAAAGATACTTACGTGATGTAGCCATTAGATCTGATAATAAAATCACTTGAGAAAGATAAAAGAATAAACCCTTATTGTTTTGCCTTCTCCTGCCTTTCTTATTCTCTAATTCACTTTCTTTATGTGTGTCTCTTAATATGAATGAATTAGGTTAAAGCACAAACAGGTGTGCTTATATAGAGAGGTGGCAGGAGGGGCTTAATAGAATAAGTGGGTTTGTATGTTAATGGCCTGTAAACATTAACCGTAATCCACTTAAACTAGGACTCCTATTAAAAACCCGAAACAATATATTTAACCATTATTTAATTAAGGCGACTAATATCAGTAATTAGGTTCACATAATAGAGAATTAAATAATAATTCTTACATTCTCCCACTTGGACCATATTACTGATTAAAACATAATGTCACGTTTAATTATAACATAAGGCGCGTAAACGGTTAAATGAACACATAATGGGTTTATCTTAATTACCCTGATTATCCCTGAACAACTGGTTGAGTCATGGCGGAGACACTACTATAAAAGAGAAGTGATCCTTCCATGTACTACGGACCAATCATTTAGAATAATCAGTCTGTACAAGGAGCAAACATAATCCCCAAATAATGTCCTTGAGGAAAAGGACTGATTCTGTTAATCGTGCAACAATAATGTATACAAAAACAATAATACGATACAGAAAATTTGTTCGAAAATCATCATCATAATAAAACATAAGTTGATTAATCAAAACATGAGTGTCATCATTACAAAGCACTAGCATGATCCAAATATAAACGAAAAACCTTAATGATTATCCTCCAGACCCATATCAATAGCATGCTTCAAAAATGTCTTTGGAGGTAATCCCTTAGTTAAAGGATCTGCTATATTAACACTAGTCATAATGTGCTCAATTGACACAGTGTTTTTCCGAACTTCCTCCTTAACTGACAAGTATTTCATTTACATGTGCTTTATTACTTTAGAATACTTGTCATTCTTCGAAAAGAAGACAGCTGCGGTATTATCACAATAAATTTTCAACGGCCTTGCAACATAATGCATAATGCTAAGCCCTGAAGGAAAATTCCGCAACCATAAAGCTTGAATAGTAGCCTCAAAGCACGCTACAAATTCAACTTTCATAGTGGATGATGCAATAATTGTTTGTTTAGCACTTTTTCAGGAGATTACTCCCCCAGCTAAAACAAACACATAACCAAAAGTGTTTTTCTTTGAGTCCATGCATCCACCAAAATCTGAGTCAGCATATCCAATAACCCATTCCAGGATTGGACTGATATTGACCCAACATACCTACTGCAAAACTTATGTCAGGTCTTGTACAGACCTGCGCATACATTAAGCTTCCAACCACAGATGCATAAGGAAAGTTTTTCATAGTATTTCGTTCTAGCTCAGTCTTAGGACACATACTTAAGCTGAACTTATCCCCTTTCTGAATTGGAATATCATTGGGATTACATTTTACCATGTTAAATCTTTCTAAAACTTTACTGATATAGGCTTTCTGAGACAATCCTAATGTCCTTTGTGATCTGTCTCGAGATATTTCCACCCCGATCACATAGAACGCCTCTCCCATATCTTTCATCTCAAAGTTGCTTGATAGGAAATTTTTAGTTTGACGTAATAGTCCCAAATCACTTGTAACAACCCGAAAAGTACCCGATTTTTCTAGTAAAAATATTTACTAACACTTTTCAGTAGAACTTAAGTTTTTAAAATAGGAATTTTTGTTCGGAGTCTTATTTTGAAATTCCGCGTTCGTATTTGGAATTTCTGAGAGATTTCATGAAAAGACCGTTTTTAGTCATCTTTGACTTTTCTTGACTTTTAAGTCGTCTTTGACTTTTTCTTGACTTTTTAAAAGTAGTCATTGACTTTTCTTGACTTTTAAGTCGTCCTAAACTTTTCTTGACTTTTAAGTCATCTTTGAATTCTCGGCTTTCAGTCAACATTTGACTTCCGTTGACTTTTCCCGACTCGCCTAAAAAGTTTTGAAGACCGACAAATTTATTTAAAAAAAATAAATATTGTGATTTATTTATTTTAGAATTATTAAAGATTATCATTAATTAATATTAATTTTTTGGAATTTATCGGAATTAAAGAATAACTTTACGGTTTTTTAAAACGAACGTCATTTAACTATTCCCGACTCATCGTAAATCCCGTAACAAAATCGAAACTCGACTTTGGCATGAGTCACACGCCCATGTCATCGTTTTCCACTCACTTGAGATATTTTAATTGTTGCGATTAAACTAATACAAATATCTAAGATATTTGTAGCTTTATCGATCCGTCCGTTTAAATTACGCAAATCGCTCAAAATCAGACCCGATTCCTACCCATTTCACACGCCCCATGTCAACTATTTTTCACTCATGTTAGATCTTTTAATTAATATGATTAAACTAATAATAATATCTAAGATATTTGTAACTTTATCGGTCTGTCAACTTAAATTCCGCAATCGCTTAAAAACACACCCGATTTGTCTTCATTTCTCACGTCTCCTTTGTCCTCTCTTTGACCTTTATATTTTCTTTCTTTTCATTTTAATAACATAATATCTTGATATTTAGTATAATTAACTTTATCGTTAATTATATTTAATCGATTACCGTAAAATAATTATTAATCGCGAGTCAATTTCGTAACAATAATTTCAAAAACCCGACATCCATCTTGGCCTATATTTACACGGCTCACACAACACTCCACTCACTAACAACTTTTCATTTTTCAACAAATCAAATAAAGATCAAAATATCACTTTCTTTAATCGTTCTTCATTTGTTCTTCGTGTTCTTCAATTGTTCATCAGCGTTCTTGAGCAAAACCTTCATAAAATCTTCATTTCTTAATTAAATCCGTCCTAACTTATATTTCTAGACTCTCCTCTTCGCTCCCCATCTTCACGACGGTTTTATTTCAATTCCGGACAAAATCGTTTTCCCCCACTTTTACTTCGGGTGGTGTTGGTGTAAACTCTATTTTTTTTACTTCTAATAATGTTTTTCTTGTCATTTCTTATAGGGGAAGATTTTGAAGACGAGTTTGGTGACTCGTATATATTAGGGGAAGATTCGAAGACGGGTTTCTTAGTTTATACTTCTTATTTTGGTGCTAATTGATTTTTCTAGCTAAGGTAACGATTCCGAGTTACTCGACGAATATATGTTACATAGCTTTGGTTTTCTTTAGTTTTAGTTGGCCTTTAGTTTTTGTTCATGTT